>VZRL01000411.1:0-51241 GCA_013397895.1 Origma solitaria | reverse complement strand
GGCAGCCACAAGGTGTCAGCCGCGCTCCGGGCAGCTGGCCCTGCCGCCGGCTGCGCCCGACGGCGGCTCCGCGGGGAGCGCGGCCCGGAGCCGGAGCGGGGCCGGAGCTCATCTGCGCTGCTTCTCCCGCGGAGTGATGGATGGCGAGCGGCGCCTCCTGCAGCCCCTGCGCTCGGGATGGCTTGTGAGCCGTCAGATGGCGGCCGTGGGTGATGTCCGGGGCTCCTGCTGGTGTGAAAAGCTCGGTGTTTAGGGTGGATGGATCCATCGAAGCTGAGGAAGAACCTACTTGCGTCAGGGGCATTGCAATCTCTGAGAGGTTTCAAGGAAGCTAAGCACTTCAGTAGGAATTAGGGGCCCCCATGTTGTCAGAGTGTGTGTGATTTAGGGGCAGAAATGTCACCGCAGACCTCTGGGGCTATCGCTGCCATGTTCTGAACTGGCAGCGCAAGTCCACTGGCCCTGAACCATCACCGCACCAAGGTTGGTGGGGCTGCAGGGTTTTACGCCCACTGCGGGCAGGTGCATCGCTTGCAGGGCTGCTCTAACAGCATACTTGGTCTCCAAAGGAGTGACATTGCCAAGAAAGATACATCTCATTCCTGTAGGCAGTCCTGCAGGTTTCTGTTCTCCAGGCCTTGATTCCCTGCTGGGAAGCCACCACACAGGATCTGGCAGCTCCAGGAAACCTGGAGTCAGTGAGCTGCTGGATTTTGCTAACATGATCCAAGAGTTCTTTGTAAAAATTGAGTGGCTCTGCTGGAGACCAGTATGCATCATACTTAAAATAAGTCTCCTTTTATTGGTAGGAGACAGGAAACAACAGAGTGATTAACTTACTCCTAAAGTATGTGCTTAACTCATGGAAATAGAGTAGCTTTTTTTTTTTTTCCCCTGCTTTGTGTGTTGTTATTTTTGATGTCTACTGAAGAGCCAGGTCCCAAAACAGTGTTCCTTGTCCCCCAGGCAAAGAGCAGGAAACTGATTTCTCAACAGTTCTTCATTATGAACTCTACAGAGTTCACTGCAGATTGTCATTGGCCTCTCCTGTGCATAAACCTACAGCTAGCCCTTTGCAGGACTGTGAGTGGCTAAATGATGTCTCAGAAAATGCTTTGTCTGCACCTGGAAATGCAAACTCTGGAAGGGAAAGCAGAGCACATTTTAAAGGAAATGATCCTGTTCTGGGAGTGTATCTGATCCAAAGAATCCTTTCCATGTGATGATTTCTTGGATTAGCTCTGTTAATCCCACATGATGTCTGGAGGATCTCTCCATGGCTCTCCTTTTGAGTTATGTTTGTGGAGCAGAGGGTGAAGGCTCCTTCCCCCATGTATGGTCTATAACAGCTAGAGAGCTGAGATGGTGTTTTTGGCAGAGGATCTCTCTGGGTTGTGCTCCCATGTAACTGCTTTTATACTCTGTTCCCTAAAGTATTTAAGCACAGAGAATGCCTCACTGAACAAGTTTCCTCTTCTCAAATAAAAAGGCACATGCAGAGTTCCTGCAGATTATATTCCATAGAAACAAAAACAAAACCAAAGAAGATATATACAAATAAGACTTCTTGTAGGATGCCCTGAGTCAGGTGAGGTGTGCAAGGCACCACAACCTTAAAGAGAGAAACTAATAGAAGAAATTTCACTTTAGGATCAGAATTTACCTAAATTGGATATAGAAAGCAACTTGAAAGATAAAATGAAACTAAAAATTAATATTTCTTCATGTCCAAAGAATTATTATTGTAAACATAAACAGAAAAAACCATTTTTTTCCACAGCTCTAATAAAATTACAAATGGGGTGTAGATCTTTAAAGAGTAGTTCCCATATACTTTGGGATTTTATCTTTAAGAAGTGCTGTAAAGTTTCTGTATCTTTAGCTGCACTGTTGATCCACATCATTAAAATTAATTAGCAAAATGCCAACAACCGCTGTCTTTAAAAGAAAAGAAAAATTAATTCATGAAATGGGATTCCCAGGCCAAATGGAATACTTTTCTGCACCTTTTTTTTTTTTTTTTTTTTCCTCTAGGAATCCTTTTTGGAAAAGTACAAGAAAGATTTGGGGTGAAGAACAGTGATGCTGTTTCTTCGGAATACTTCTCTGCTCCTGTCCTGCCCATGTCCTCGACAGTCCCTTTATTTTTATGGCTTTCCCCACTTTTCTTGACTCAGAGGGGAAACGGACCTGATCTCGTTCTGCAGGCAACACTGGGGAAAATAATGCTGTGACCCCTAGGCCACCTACTTAAAGGTGCGTGCATCTTTATGGTTGTGTCTAGGGCAGGCTCCATCCCCTATAGAAGAAACCCTTCCTCAGCACCTGTGGATAACTTCAGAGTGCTGGAAGAGAGCACAGCTAATGAATTGCCTGTTAATGCTCCATCCATGCTTATGACAGTTAGTAAAGGCACCGGTGACAAGGTAATTTTTAATAGGATGAGCAGTGTGTCAGAATACTAATAAGGCACTAAAAGAAGTGATTTCCAGGGCAGTCACCTCATTGCTCAAGTGAAAGAGGGGACTATTCCCTCTGGCCCTTTCCTCAGAGCTCCCAAGGACTGTCACCTATAATGATCCAAATTCCACAACCTCTTCTGAACTACTGCTTAATTGGGAAAGTACTTCAGAGAAAAAAGACAATCCTGCATGCTACCAAGCTTACCAAACCTCACTGAACTTAACTTAAGCTTTGCTTAATGGTTTGGCTAGGCTTGGAGGTTTCAGCTAATTAAGGGTTAATTATTTGTGTTTTCTAAATAATCCCTGCCAGTGACTGAGCCCCTCAGGGTCACAGACTGTCTAAAGAATAGGAAAAAACAATCCAAAGAGCTTGTTGACACAGAATAAGATGAATTCCAGCCCTTCCCTATAGACTGGCACAGGAATACTATGAAATAGTCCATGCCATGGTTGAGTTGGACCTGTTTATCTGGACATAACTGTGGGGGAAATAAATGGATAATAGGGATAGGTAGAAAAAATGGTTGCAAGTGTGAAAAGGTTTGCATACAAAGGAGAGGCTGACAGATACGACTATCCTTGCAAGGAGAGAATCACAGAATAATGGCAAAGGAGGTGTAGGTTAAATATTGCTTCTTACCCTTCATAGTGGGGAAAGAAATTAAAAAGTCAGTATGAGGATTTCTTAGTATTACATATTAATCTGAGGATACCATTGCCACAGTACTTTGGAGGCAGAGGAATTTTTAAAAGGATAACACATTTACAGAAAGACAAACAGAGTTAGGTTTTCAGGTGTTAGCTGACAGTGACTGGCAAAAACCCTGGGTATATCTGTGGTCTTTTCATCTTCTTCTGATGCTTCAATTGAGTGCCAGTCAGAGAGATGCTATGGTCTGAAATGGACTTGGAGCTTCTAGGCAATTCTGCCATGGCTAAGGCAACCCCTTGCACACATAAAAACCAGATCAAGTCAGTCCTTTGACTATATGATGGTGAACCCAGAAGATACACACACTCAGTTGTTGGAATTTTGTGAACCTTGTGCACTTACTTTTCACCCATTGGTGTAGTAAATGCAGGTTGCAAGAAAGAAGAATATTGGCATGGTTAGTCCCTTGTGTGATAGGAAAACCATCAGGTATTACCTGCTGGCAGGAAATGTATCAAGGACTACTCTGTAGAAAAATGCTGTCTGTTGTAGATAAGAGGTTTGATAATGAAAAATAAACACACTGACCCCTCAGTTTGGAAAAGTTTCTGCATTTTACTGCAAATGTGCCTGAAATACATTGTAAAAAATGTGTCCTGGTCAGATTTCTTTGGAAGAAGATTTACAATCCCCCCTTCTGCAAGGAACCTTACCAAAATCAATGAAACTATTCACTTTAAAAGCTTATTAATGTGAGAGCACGTTTACTTTACAGGAACCAGCGGCAAGAGTCCTCTCTTACCAACCAAAGATTTATCTACCTCACAAGGATTTATTGCTCTGAAGCTAAGGTTGAAACATGCATATCTGTATATCCCTGTAATTACAGTATGTGTCCTTTGAATTGCTTCATATATCTTATAGACTCTGAGTGGCCTGATAGCTGTATGTCAGCGAGATGTGAACTGATCCTTTAAGAGCCTTTGTGCTTAAATGTAATGTTTTCCAAGCACTTGCCATCACTGATATTCCTGATTTTAATGTTAGTGTCATCCTGGTTACAGGTAGGGTTGTTAAACAGTAGGCAGTCAGCCTTTTACAAATGATAACTGCTTTTTATTATTATTTTACATTTTCCTCTAACCTCTGCCAGCAGCCCCAGCTGTTTGTTCCAAGCCTCTCCTGGAAGCTTTTAGCCCTCACTTGGATTAGCTCTGCAAAAATCAGTGTTGCTGTTTGGTTCATCCTGGGGGAGGAAGGGATTTAGAGGAGGAGAAGGAGGAGGAGGAGGGGAAGCAGAAATGAGCAGTGAAGTGGGGGAGGCAGCAGCCTTGTGTTGGGCAGCTTTTGACACAACAGAAACTTTCTCCACCCATGGTAGATTTGCTGTTAGAGGATCCTTTACACGTTCTTTCCCATACCTCAGTTATGCTGGATGCAAAATCAACTGTTTTTCTGGCAGTCCTCAAGCTATGGGGCCAGAAACTTCCCTCTTTTAAGGGGACAGGAGGAACAACACATAAACTACCATGGTTTTTTACTACGTTCTTCCAAATCAATGATCAATTGCATTTACAAAGCAAAATTGGCAGCTGTCACCACAAGTCTGACTCACTCCTGATTGACAGACACCAAAAAATCTGTGTGTATCAATAGAAACCAATACTCACCTTTCTATAGAGATGCAAGTGTCATGTGAACATACAGGAAATGTGCAGTACATGCACATATGAAAACACAACCAAACAGCCTCGGACCTCAGTGATGCTCAGGGGACCGAGAGTCAAAAGGACAGTATTTCCTTCTGCTCTGCCCTTCATTAACAGGATCTGGGACTGCATGCATGGTTATCAGTCCAGTGACAAAACAGCAGTTTATCAAATACACCTGCACTTACTTTGGCCTAGGCTGTGATGTGTTTACAGGTTGCTCTGTGCCTGTGCTGCAACCTTTCTGTCCCAGAAACCTGGAACATTATTTCATGTTATGATGGTGGGGAGACCAGAAATTGGTGGTCATGACTGCTCAGCCCTCACTTGGCTCAGGGCTGTGCCTACCTACCCTGGTTTTGTAATGGCATCCCCTCTAGATGTGATACCATGGGTTTCCTGCAGTGGTCCCTGAAGTCCAACACTGGGGCCCTGTGCAATGTGTGGGTAGAGAAAAGACCCCAAAAGAGTGAAGGGTTCTCAGCATATTTATTCATGGGGCAGCCACTTAAGCCTATCATATGGATGTGTTGGCAACAGAAGTATTTCTCCTGACAGGCACTTCAGCAGCAGGAAATTGTGCTATTTCTCTTCAGAATCAGCCCTCAGGCCACTTCTGAAATTAGGTATATTATAAGACAATTAGACACATAATAAGAAGGTAATCAGAGAATCATAGAATAGTTTTGGCTGGGAGGGACCTTTAAAGGTCACCCAGTCCAAGTTCTCTGCAATGAGCAGGGACATCTTCAATGACACCAGGTTGCTCAGGGCCCCATCCAACCTGGCCTTGTATGTTTGCAGGGGTGGGGCATTCACTACCTCTCTGGGTAACTTGTGCCAGTGTTTCACCAGTTTCATTGGGAAACATCTTTTCCATCTATCTCATCTAAATCTACCATCTTTTAGTTAAAAACCATTACTCCTTGTCTTATTGCTACAGGCCCTGCTAAACCTGCTAAAAAAGTTTGTCCCTATATCTTTCTTCTAAGTCCTTTATGTACTGGAAGGTGCTCTAAGCCACCAGAACCCCCAAATCTGTCACCACAGGGCTGCTCTCAGTCCCTTCATCCCCCAGCCTCTATTGATACTGGGAGTTTCCCCAGCCCAGGTGCTTTGCAAGGACCTTGCAAAGTAATGAGGAAAACTCTTTTATTTGAATTCTTGGTGTTGAGCAGCACTGTAAAAGTCTGGCCCAAAAATTAATTATTTTAAATGACAGATACTAAATCAACATCTTGGTTTTATCTGAAGGAGATTCTCAGGTAACAAAGTGACAAGTGATGATGAGTAAAGAGCTGGTTGGGTTTTGCTTTCCCTGGAAGCCACTGGAATAGGGCTATGGAGTTTCAAGACCGTACGATTGGTGTGGATTGCCAGTGGGGTATAATGTGAGTTGGACTTTGAGGATCCTTGTGGGCTATCAGTCCTTCCATCTCAGGATGTTCTATGATTCCATAACCTAGAGCACATTTTATTTCTACATGTTGCAAACCAGCTGACAAAGCAGAACACACATGAACCTTTCTCAAAAATGCCTGATGGTCATCTAGAGCAAATGCAGAGCTTTTGGGAGCCAAGGGTGCCTACTCCCTGAACTGGATCAGCTGGCCATGGTGGAGTTCTGTTTCCTCATCTGGGACTGCTGTGGGCAGAGCTGTGGTGGAGAAGCCTTGGTGCACCCTTTCCTGCTTGGCTGGAGCGCTGCACCGAGGCTCACACTCTTGACCTTGCAGGGTGCAGGGGTGCCCTGCGAGGGAAGGTGAGCCAGGAGCTGAGGCCTATTTGTCTGAGCCTGCTGGGAGTCCAGCAGTTTAGCACACAGCATCTCTGTCTCCTGTCAGGCGAGGCTGAGTGTCCTTTCCGTGGAAACTTGGCGGTCAGTGGGATGGCAGGTCCAGGGAAGCTGGCCAGAACTGCGCTGCTGGTGCTTGGGGATTACCAGACAGGATTTTCTGCAAACAAGGAATGCAGAAGCCTCTTGTCCTGGGCAAGTCATCGTGGCCTCTCACCCCAAGGTGAAGGGAATTAATTCCTGGGCAGAAATAACATTCTGATTTACACATGCAAGCCTTTTCCAATATGGAACATGGCTGCTTGAGCAGCTCTCTCTGTCTCGGGGGCTCAGCCTGCCTGCAAACCGCAGCGAGGTCAGGAAAAGCCCTCTTTGGGTTAATGCGTCTACCCCAGCGTCGCTTCAGGAAAGTTTTCATTAAGGCTGGAACATTGGTGACAGCTATAGCTGAGGCTGCCAAAGTGTTTCCATTATGTTATATCTCCCTCTTTTCACTTGCTTGCAACTATCCAAAAGTTTCACCTAGAAGGCTGAAATTTTCCAGGCCTCCACGCTAGCTGGAGGTGAAGGGTTGTGTGGAAAGTTGGAAAAAAGTAAGAAGAGAGGGAAAAAAATGGTTCTGCTCTTTCTGAAATTGCAACATCCAGGCAGAGGTCATAATTTAAGCAAGAAAAAAATTTAATGAAAGCAAAAAGTGCTGTTGCGCGCTCAGAAATGGCTGAGTCTGAATTTGGATGAACCTCCAAATAAATTTTTAATATTAAAAGATAGAACTAGTTTTTACTTACCTTTTATCTGCATCCTTCCCTTTTAGCTCAAGGCATCTTTAGGCAGTGCTGCCCGCCTTGTGCTGCTTAGCCTCCAGCTCCCTGTTCCCTCTGTCCACAGTTCCAGGCTTGACACAGGCTCTGTGACTTGAAGCTCCTCTCAAACCCCTGAGCCAGAGCCTGGATGGTTCCTGTGACCAGCACAGCTTTACCTTCAGTGTACATTTTCTCATCGGCTGAGGATAGGTCTGGTGAATTTGGAAAACCTCTGTTGTGCAGGACTCTATGCTATGGTGGGTTTTGAAGCTGCAGTATTCTCTGTGTGGAGCTTTAATGCAAGCGTCCATTCTGAGCCAGAACTGTGGACAGCAGACTGTCACTGGCTACATAGCATGAAACTCTAGGTAATAAATTTACCATGTAGAAATCAATTAACTCGAATAGTGTTTTTATTTGCACCAAATGTAGGTGCTGTGATTTCTCTGGTAAGCATGCAAAACAGAGAAATCTGAAGCTAAGTAAGCTGTAGCAATTAATCATGCTTTCTAATTCAGTTTACTTCTTAAACCGGAGAGTCTCTTACCCAGATTGCTCATTTGAAATTGTTTCTGAGCTACCCAAGGTTTGTGGTTCTAGATCCTTGCAGCTGGTGTATGGAACTGTACAGTTGGCTTAAAATGAACCAGTTCACATTTGAAAACCCCTCCTTCACAGTTCTCTGCAAAAGAAGCCACCAGTCACTTCATTAACATTGCTGGTAACCACCAAAGGAAACCCAGAGTACTCCATTTGTTCTAATGGAGGGGATTTTTCTTCTAATATAACAGATTGCCTTGGAGGTTTACATACTCTTTTGGGTAGTTTTTCTCTGGAGAAGGCAGACAACCACTGCTGCCCATGGCTACTGTTGCTGGGTCTTGTTCACAGGCAGTAACAGGACATGGGTTTGGCTGTGAAGGACCCATTCTCAGTCCCTGATGATGAGGGATGGTAGAGCCAACAAAAATACTCTAGTCAATAAAATCAAGACCAAGTCAAAATACTTCAAACTGGATAAATAAAACACAGGAGACAGCTTCATGTGTGGAAATGGAAAATCAAGATCTGGAAATTCTGAGAAAAACTACCTCCTTCCTGCCTCCCCCCATCCCTGCAGTCAACTGTGAGTTTGTTGTGTTCAGATGAGGGCTTTTTCCCAACTCAGCTGGGCTATCCAACTCTGTTAAATACCCACGAGGAGGTCTGTAAACCATAGGTTCCTCTCCTATCTGTGGGATCTGCAGTTTGCTGTATGTGATGATCACTGCTCGGGGTTGGGGTGCAGATAGGAATTCATGTGTATGTATGTATGTGTGTGTGTGTGTGTGTGTGTGTGTGTGTGTGTGTGTGTGTATGTGTCTCTATATAAGACAATCTATCCTACTTCACTGTGCCTAATTTTAAGCTTGTAGTGGCTAAAACTTCGGGTGGATGCCAGCACCTGAGAAATGTCTAAAATTACTCATTGAGAGAAGAATTGTTATTAAGTTCCGTGTGCAGGTAGGTGCTCTGAGGTAAAGCTGAGGTAACTTGACAAAGGGAACATTGAGCATCCTTGGCAACAGGAAGAGAAAAACTGAGAATTGCAGTGGAGGTCACTGGCCTGCTCTGAGGCCACTTACAGCCTTCCTACTGCACAGCTGCAACAGAAAATTAGTTCCCAGCTCTCTAGACCTGTTCCCCGGAACCTGAATTTCATGGCTGTCAGCATTTCCCAGTTCAAGGCAGAAAATGCCCAGCTAACATTTTGTTTCCGAGACAGTGATCTTGAAGGAGGGATCCACCTGGAAGTGGATTTTTTGGTGGAAAATACGAAGTTGTAAGAGAAGAACCAAGCTGTTCAAAGTGAGGAGGGCAAGGGACGGGAAAGCAATAATTAATACAAGATTAGCTCCTAAGTGAAGGAAGGATACAGAGGTGCAAGCAAAAGTGGGAAAATATGTACAGAAAATGTAGAAAGTAGAACACAGCCAAAAAATACAGAATTCCACTGAAAAGGAAGCTGTACAGAGCTCTAAGAGAAAGCAGAAGATGTGTTAACAGAAATGAAAGTGAAGAAGAAAACACCAGACATCACCAGGCGGCATCATCTTGAGTGAGAAATTCGCAGGCAAGTCTTTCAGTGCCAAGAAAACACAGTGCCAGGGATTCAAAAGGCACTTTAGTATCAGGCTCTGACCCTCTGGTCTTGAGCCCTTCTCGACTTCTGACAAGCATGGCTTGCTCCAGCGAGGGTACCATGGAGTGCACAACATATTTTGTGTTCTCCTGGGCCACATATGCTTCTCCTTCAAAACAACTGTTATCTTTCAGCTTTTTCCCTGTGAGGGAAAAACCTCCCTTGAACCAAAGCACAGAATTTCCTGTCTGCTGCCTGTACACCATGACACCATTGCTCCTTCCCTAGGAGATCATGGCTTTTGTGCATGCTTCAGAAAGTGGCTCCCCAGCAGCGCTGAAAAAAGGGGGGTTTGGTTCCAAACACAACACTAATAGGGAAAGAGAGGAGAATAGGGAAACACCCCCATCAGCACCAATAGCCAGGGCCTCCTGCATGCACCCACCCAAGCACAGAGGCTGAACAATGTGCTCACAGTCCAACCAATATCCACCAGCACTGAGTGGGACCATGGCCACTGCTGTGGGGTTTGCACATGTCTGCCTGGATGTGTGCACCTGGTCCTATGCAGAATTAAGAGTGCAGGGCAAAATCCCACTCTTACCAACAGCTCAGTAAGTCTGAAGCTGCTGCTGAAGGTCATGGAGGGGTGCCAGGCACAGAGACACTTTCTTATGAAATAAGTGGACAGCAGAAGTGAGGCTGCCGTGTCCCTGCAAACCTCATTTGGCACTGGAGGGAGGAGTTTTGCCTAAAGCAGCTGACTTTTGTATGACTGTCTCTGGAAATGTAGATAAAGAACATTTCATACTGGAAAAAAGCCCTGCTGTCGAGTTAGCTATTGGCACTTTTCATCTTTCATTTCCAAGGAACTGGACGGATTCTGATTTTGGCTGTCTGGGACAGGGAAAGCAGTACAAAAGAGACTGATAATCAAGGAGTGCCTCCAGCTTTCTAACCATAATAAAACACATTTTTGTACTCTTCTTTGGACACTGATGGCAAAAATTCTGCTCTCTAGTAAGGGAGTTGAAATCTGGAATAATGATTGCATCCGTGGAAGGAAGCCAGACTTGCAATGCTGTAAGCGAGCAAAAGAACTGGATGACAATCAAGATGCAGCATTATAATGAAACTTTTGAGATTGTTTTCTTTTTAATTTTGTCTTGTGACAGGACCCAGTTCTGATTTCACTTGCATCGTGCTGTGTCTGACTTTAGGATGCCTCTCATGCAGCAGCAGCATGCCTGAGATCAAAACTATGGTTTTGATGCCTATGGTTTCCACTCCCCTCCTAAATTTCAAGGTGGTAATAAAAACCAAAACAAAAAATATATGTAATTTTAGTGTCAGAGGAGCAAATTGATGCAGAATATGTGTAACATTTTTTCAATTTTCTTCTTGTTTTTCCTGATGGTGTTTTGTACTAAACATTACATTTGCAGATGCAAAATTTAAAGAACACTTTATCTTCAGCACTGAGAAACATAACATGTAATTTGCGGCTTCAGCCAAGAGTGATGGCCTTATTAGTAATGGGAATTTACTGATTAACTGCTGTTAGCAAAACATCATCTTCAAACCCGTTAGTCTGAAACTGGCAGCCGCTCTGTCGGCAGGAGCTTTTTTATTTCGTCTCAGGGGAGTTCTGTAGAAATATTTCTCATTTAAACAGCTTTAGCCTTGGCCTTTCAGTAATTTTTATGGTCTCCACTAATAGGTTAACAATTGGTTAAGAGCAACTATCAGCTTAATGTCAAGTCATTCACAGGGAAAAGTTCAAGGAGAGAAGTAACGCTATTTCAAAAGAGGGCTTATTTTTGAACAAAGAGCTCCCATCAGTTAAAAAAGCCAGAGGGATAAAAATGAATGCAAGAGAGAAATGGAAAAATCAGCACTTGGAAGGAAAGGCCAGGGATGTGAGCGGGACCAGGGGAGGGATGCCAGGGTTACTGGGTGGGTGGTGGAGGTGCACCAGAGTGCCCTGTGCTCCTCAATGGCTGGCACAGTGTCACAGGGAGCGTGTGTTTGTGGGCTGGCAGGGCTTCAATCCCTGCTGCAGCTCCTCCTGAAATGCTACTGGGGGGAGCCCACGCAGATTCAGTCGCTGCTGCAGTTCTCCATGGGTTGTGCAGGTGCCTGTAGCGATTCCCAGGTTCAGAGAACCCTAGAAAGAGCATCATGTCTTCTTACAGACCATCACAACCTCTTCTGTCTTTGTTCATAATACCTTCACCAATTTGTCCCACTAGCCTTTTTGGTTTTTTCAGCATTTTCCCATTTTGCTTACAATTTCTGTCTTCCCTACTTTCTCTCAAGCAATACCACCAGTTCCCAGTCCCTCATGTATCTCCAGGCTTTTGCCCATTCTCCTTCTACCCCTTCCCTCAGACCCAGCTCTGCAACCCTCCTCAGGAAGTGTCTTTCTCCTTCATGCTCTCTAGGCGCTAACAGGGCACCGAGCAAGTCTACAAAGGACATGTATGTTCCTGCTCTTGGCTTCTGCGCCAGATGTCAAAGTGGCCAACACACAGCTGGGAAGGGAAGTCCTGCTCGGCTGTTGGTGGCATGGGTGCAATTAAGAAGGCATTGGCAGATAGATGTGTTCATCGGAATGAGTCTCGTTGCTGGGGCATGAACAGGGGTTGTTTTTTTTTCTCCCAGAGCTCTCATACAGACAGATCTTGGAATTATTTACAGTGTTGAAAAAGTGCACGACATTGCCTCCAGAGTAAATCTCTGCTGAACTGGAGCTCTCTGATCCCTCTCCTGGATGTGCAGAGTGAGGCAAGGGCATGGGAAGCGACTCCCATCTCCCGATAGTTTTTTCCAGCTTAATAACTCATTTTGTCTGGACATAATTTTTAACCAGAAGTTTTCCTCCAAATACCAGCATATGAAAATCCTTCCCAGATGTGTTCAGTGTAAATTACCATGGTAATGGTGGACAGGCTTTCCTTGCAAAGATGTGAAAAACCTGGAACAACTGTGGCATATTACACTCCCCTTTCGCCTGGTAATACCAGACAAACAGTATCTGCAGAGGGCTGTGTGAAATTTCATCACCTTCCATATCCCAGCTCTTGGACCACAGGTTCCTGACAGATGTGGAAGAGGCAGACAGCTGCATGAGCAACTGGCTCATATGGTCTTATATGGGGCAAGTTCTTATTTGGGGAAGGACAACCAGGCCACTGTTGCCATCACACCAGGTGATTAGGGGAAGAAAAAGAAAATAACAATTCACGTAATAGTTATAGAAGGCAACCAGATCTTTTGTTTGCTTCGCAGTGCCAGTTTTGTCAAATGGTGTTTCGCTCTCCAAATATATGCATGTATATATTTTTATATATATGTCTCTATGTACATAGACACATATACATATATCTATATATTCACCATATGTGTATATGTATATATTCATCCATTGCCTGAAACCTAAATCATGTTCTGTTGGCCGTGCAAGGCAGGAATGCTGATGTCTTATTTCCTTGTGTGATTCCTTGTGGAGCTGGGATGCGAGGCCCAGCTGGGATCTTTAGACAGAATAGTAAATGACAGTGCCTCATGGCCCATGTTATTCAGTGATCTTCAAGATCAATGCTGGCTTCCTGAAGTCCAGTCTACTCTATACACTCCTTATAATCAAAGGAAGGAGCTTTCTCCCTCCCCCCACTATTTATTACAGGCAGTGTCTGAGCTTCAAACTGAGGCGACGGAGCCCTTTGCAGACACATAAACCAGCGATGAAGTTAAATTGCTTCACCTCAGAAACCAGGCTCTAAATGACCTCAGACAGCTTCTAAATATATTCAGTCTGAAGCAAAACTTTCTTCTGGCTTTAAAGCCTGGAGATAAAAGCACTGTCTGGTGAAAAAAGGCAAATTTCTCCTCATCAGAAGAGCCAAAATGCTGCACTCGATTGTTTAAGGGCACAAGGGAAATATATGGCTTAAGTCAGGCTTGTTGTATGAACTGGCACCTAATTCTGTGACCTGCTCAGCATATATGCCATGCCAGGCAAAGGAACCTCTGGCCATCAGCAGGAGTTGGCCCAGGGCCTCCTGTCAGCTCTGCCAAGGCCTTTGGCCTCTCAGCACTGGGATCTGTACTTTTCTGATCCTTCTCCTGTCCCTGGAACAGAAGTGCAGCGACAAGCCACAGCTGGGGATGAGCAGCAGCTGGGCTGCTATGTCTTATAAACCTTCATTTTTGGTCTTAGCATGCAAAGGCACAGCATAAGAAGCAGATTTTAAGCATTTTTTAAAAGTCTACTTTAAATTCAGGATTTATAAAGAGAGTCCAGAGTCAGTGAAATCAAGGGGTGTCCTGATTCAGCTACCTTTTCTGTAACATTAGTTTTTGCACATGATTTCTATCTGATTTCGGAGAGCAGTAAGAAGATAGGACCCAAAGACTATTATCCAGCGTCTGTACTCACTTTCACTGACGTGGATGGCAAATTGACTTCAAGGGAAACTTCATCATGCTGTAGAGTTGATAGCATCATGGAGGAAAGTGTAATTAAAGGGCAAAAAAGAGGGGAATCATCCAATGCAATGTATTTCTTGGATAGCTAGAGCTGACACTACATAACAGGGAAAGCATTTCTTATTTTCTAGGGGAAGTTTTTTAATGGTAGTTGAGCTGAGATTTTTTTTGCTCTTTTTCAGGCTTTTTATTGAGACATTGCTAGAGTATTCCACTAGCTGCCAGTGTGTAAAGGGGGCACATCAACCTTGAAATATTATGGTCTTGAGACAAATTTTGCTCTTGTTTTGTCCCCAGTGTAAATCCCGAGTAACAGTAATGACTTCAGCTGAGCCACCTCAGATTTACATCAACACAAATGAGAGCAGGGGCTGCCCATGCAGAGGCAGCCTGAGGGATTAGGCGTCTGCCTGTGTGTTGTACCCTTGCCTCAAATTGACACCCCAGCCTTAATTCAGTGGAGAACCAAAGAAACTGCTTGCCCTGCAAATGAGCATTGATGCTAATGTATCACAGTGGGGATTTATCAAGAGGCTGACACCTCGGTATCTGTCTATTATTTGCATAGCAGAGAAAAGTGTATAAATACTTGAGATTAGTTCTGCACTGGTCAGGATAGAAGGTAATTCTGGCATTGAGAGAGCTGCAGGCTCAGCCTCAGAGAGTGTGGTAAGTAAAAGTGCTTTGTGTGTTGAACACAGGGAACATTGCGGATGTGTAAAGACTGAGCCCAGATCCTTATTTTAAAAATAAGGTTTATTAGAGAAAACATACATAGAACCAAGTAAATCCAATTCTTTATTAAAAAATACAGAAATCATTTTGCAATAGTAAAAGAAAGTACTGGCTTTTCATATGAAACATAAATCTGAAGATTTGGGACCTTTTTACTTTATCACAGTCAGTCCCCTTCCATTCTACATTCTTAAACATACTGCATCAAATTGTGAAACCCAAGCAAAAGTCTGTTATACAAAATTAAATACATTTAAACCAGTAATACTCAGCTTATCTAAGATGCAAACAGTATCATATAGCACACGGAACAGGCAATATACAGCTATACATCAAAACATGCCTCTAAATAGTGACAGAGAATCCACTGGAAGGAACAAGTTGCAGTTAATAAAGAACAATGTCTGAAGAAATAGAAAAAGAATCACAGTTTGACACTATATTTGGTAAATGGTTGCACATGTATTGAAACACTGTGTAAATGAAGAATGAATATGTTGAACCCACCCATACAAAACATGCTAAATTGAGTTATTATTTGGCTCAGATGCATGAATATGTATGAGGTGTACATATGGTGGGCAGGTGCATATCTGTGTACATACATCAGACCAGTGTGTACATGCATGTAGAAAGGCACACACCTCCACAGCTGAAGACAAATCACTTCAATAAAACCCTTTCAGGCAGGGTGAGAGTCATACTAATACACTGTTTGTCATAATCGAGACACTCCAGGCATTTTATTCACATGTTATCCCCACTCGTAAGTTCCACATTCATTTTACCTCAGCTCTCCCTTGTTTGCATATTGGCAAAATGAATACAAAACTATTCAATATAATGGAATGTTCACTGTTAGAAGTAATTTATTAGGGGAAGTTTTGATAGCTGAGAATCAGCAAAGTATGAAAGGGTTTACATTGTTTTTCCAATGGGTGGAACTAAGGGGCAGATATCTTTTCCCTGATTGTTGTTAGCATCATATGGTAATCCTGGCATAATTAATAATATATCCTGTATGTCATCTTTAGTAAGACCTTTTGGTCAAAAATGGAGAAGGCTTGCATTAATAAGAGCTGTAGGCATCCAAATCTACGTAGGCAGCTAAGCAACCCAAATTATTTATCATCTCCTGACAATAAGAGAAAAATAAAATAGCAGAATGAACATTAGGCTTTCCAGAATTAGAAATTACCTAGATTCAGCATGTTGAGCATTCAACTTGAGACAAAGCTCAAGACTTATGGCAATGATACAAATGTTCAGGCTTGGCATTGACTGGCACAGAACTGCATTGCTGCGTGGGGGCCTTGAAACTGCTCACAGGCTAAGATGCTTCCTTGTTCCTCTCTCATTGAAAGAAAGCAAAACAAAACCGTGCTAAGACAAAGAAGTGTAAAAGATGAATACAGAAACCCTGACCGTTCTCTCACCAGTGAATGTGCCATGGGTAGCCTCACACTGGTGCTGGTGGGGATGATCCAGATTTATACCAGCATCAGGAAGGAAGCAGCAAGGAAGATTTGCGCAGCAGTCCTGCTCCAACACCCTGTAAAGCTGTGTGGCACTGTGCATTGGGGTAGGGGTGGGAAATCACTGAGAGGAGACAATGTGGTCTTTCCTTTCCGAGGGGGCACTCACTCACCATCACTCCTGTCACAGCCCACAGAGCTGCTGCTAGCAATGCTGTACTGCCTGTATAAACAAACAAACAAACAAACAAACAAACCCTGCTGCCTTTTGCCATCAGGAATAGAGGAGGAGCCTGGTGACACCACAGTGGGAGTGCCAAGTAAAACCACACAGGACAAGGAAAGGAGGAGGGACAATCTGAGCCAAGGACCTTCTAAAGTCCTCGGCCTTATATACACTGCACATTGAGTCATGGAAGTATAGAACAGAATCATAGAATTGTTTTGACTGAGTCAAGTCAGCATCATTCAAGCCCGCAATCTTATCATGACAGGACATTTTTATTAAATAGGAAATCTAATTATTTACATTCTATTTTTAATATACAGGCTGGCAGGTGAAGGAATCCTGGTGAGCTGTACTGTATGTGAACTGATTTCTCTCTTTTGAGAGCAGTCACTGAGGAGAAGCTTGTGCCATGTGCTGGACAAGCTCCTGTTATCTCCAATGGGATTTGGATGAGAGCAGTCACAAATGTGTTTTTCTAATGATGTGAGATGTGGAGATGTTGTGTCTATCAACAGTAAGTGGTATAGGCTGTAATAAATTTGGGAGTGTCAGAATGCAAGACTGTGAGTTTGAATTCTTGATTGTAACCAAATTGCTTGTGCATTCATGTTTTATTCTCTCTAGCAGATATTGTGTATGCTTAAAAAATTAAAATAACTCTATCATCACTTGGTATCTGATGCCTATTACAAAATATCTACTCCTAAGGTTGTACAGTACCAGGAAAGAGTTGTCATTCACCTTTCAAGGTTAGCAGATATATAAAAAATTCCAACATTATAAAATATCTGCAAGATGTGATGAAAGCAGCCCTACTTATACAGCTGCTGCAGAAAATGAGGCTTATCTAGCAAATTACAGTACATTAAAAATCAAAGCTAACATGCTTTGAGCCCAATTAGCAATACAAAAACTGATAGCTGTACATACATCAAAAAAAAGCCCTGTACGTGCTTCACTAGCCCTGGAAGCTAATGCTGAGGAGTAGGAAGGGAGCTCAGAGCAGCATTTAAAGAAAAAAATAAAAAAGTGTGAGAGGGAGTTGCTCTATTTTGTGGCCTTGATTTAAGGCTGCCACTTTCCAGCTGGACAGCAACTGTTCTGCTCTCATCCTTTGCACTGTTTGGAAACAGAGACCCAGAGCCAAGGTCTGATCTCATTCCTACTGGTAGAAGTATGCAGTAGCCCCACAGAAGCTACAGTCATTACTCTAAACTCACACTTGAGCACCCATGTGTGAATCCGCCCTGCCTTATTGCACGTATTTCAGTATGAAGGATGGTGCTGGAAATATTGAAATGCCAGTTGCCACACGGATTTTTTCCCATTCTTAATATAGGCTTACAAGCATGGCCTTCCCTCACTGCTGATTTTGTCTATCCCACCACCACCTTCCAGCTGGCCAATGCCACTTCTCTTTTTCCTGCAGCCGGATGGCTCTTTCCTACCTTCTGTTGCCCTTATCACTGGCGATGGGCACCTCTTCTTTCCAACCAACTTTCCGATGCTGGCTGAAAGGAAGCTGGAGCTTCTCCAGGCCTGGGGAAGCAGTGCTGGTGGCTCTGTACACATCAGTGCTCACACCTGCCTAATGGTGTGCCATTCACAGGTCCAAGCCTGGTCCATGTGGCCATCAGCAACAGGGTGGGAGCCAAGGATTCATTCCAGTGAGCAGTGTAACTGGGCCTGTTCAGAACAAGGAGCTTTTAAGCAGCTTGAATATCAATAGGCAGCACAGGAAAAAAATGGAAGCTAGAGGGGGAAACTTCGCTTATCCTGCATAAAACTGCTGAGCCTTTAATGAGGTATTTATTGCAAATAGTCATCAGCCAACTAGTTAAAAACCATCCTCAAGAAGTGCCTTTCATGCTGGTGAATGAAAGCAGTGGAAGTTTTTATGTGAGATAAAGAGTGTGTCAAAAAATGGACGGACAACCTAATTCAAAGGTGTCGGTGCACAGTAGTCTTTGTCACAGCAGAACTGGTACAAGATTATCCTGTGAAGGGCACTGGATTGAAAGGAAAGAAAAGGTTGCAGAAAACTAGACAAAGAGAGAGGGGAAATGGAAGAACAGAGCCGAAAGGTAGAGAAGAAGTTGTGGCAGGGGTGAAGGAGACACATACATGGGTACTGAAAGAGAGAAAGGAAGGAAAAGAAGCAATGCTGCAAGAATGGAAACCAGGAGAAAAAATGAAAGTAACTACAGTGGGAGGGTAGGAATGGAAAGAGGTGGGAAGCTCCAGGGGAAAATACTAGATAGCAGAGGAAGATTGAGATGGAAAAGAATGACAGCAGGATGAAGGACTAACTAACCTTTAAAAGCCCATTTGGGTGCTATTTTTCATGTGCATAAGGAAGATGTAGGTAAGGGCTGTGTGAGGACACAGATGTGGACAGCACTAGGAGAAAAGCCGGAATACAGTGAGAGTAGATGGTCATGTGGGTAAGGCACTAGATTCAACCAGGAGCCTTGGGGTCAGATTCCTGGCTTCACCAAAGGCCAGGCGTAACATGTTGGGAAAAAGGCAATGCTATTCGCCTTCGTGGAAGTTTTGCTTCATTTTTCTCACTATTCTGCTAGTTTCCACTCACTTCACTGGAAAGTCATGCCATTGACTTCTGTTTCTTTTCAGCATTTAACTGTGATAAGAAATAAAAGCTGCCTCTAGGAAAGCCTTCTCCTTAGGTTGTCTCTTTTGCCTTATGAAGCTGGCAACTCTCCAAGGCAGGCTGAGCACCTCATAGTATCTCTGCACAGCACTGGTCACAATCCCTACCATGTTGTTGTGACACAAATACCAATAGCAAGTTTTGGTAACAGCAGCCAAACAAGCTTTCATTTAAACTTCAGCATTGTCAGAGGACAGATCTATCAAACAAGATACTGACTTCGTTTACACTGGTAAAAATGTGTAAGAACTCCGCTCAATTTCCAGTGCCAATAACTCTACTATATTTAACACTTCCATTTACAGGGTCAGTGGAAGACTGGAATCTAGGCTGGCTTCTTGTATGTATATAGACTGTGTAAGCAACAGATTTTTTACTACTAGGTTTCTGAGAAGCATAAAATGAAAAGCTGGGTGTGTTGATCTGCTACACAGCTGTGGCTATAGCTGCTTTCTGAAGTTTTTGTGCCAGGAGATTAACAAAAAAAAAAAAAGAAAAAAAGAGATCTTTTTCTTTAAATACTGACTCTTACCAAGCTTATCAGAAGCCTTCTGGATGCTACAGCATATTAGAAAAGCCATGAAGAAGACAGATAGTTTTTAGAGACAGTCATTTGGTTTGAGTGGAACCTAGACATGCAGATCAATTCACCACACTGCCACTACAGCAAATGCTCAGGGCCATAAAACACATTACAAATCAGGAAACCACCAAAGTGAGGGATAAAATTAATCACTAGTCTGGCTTGCATTCAGAAGTTCTTTTTCTCTCCTTCCATGTTTCAGCTGAAAGACACTGAAACCTGTGAAATTGCTCTACTCTGAAACGTCCTCATTCCTGTACCACTTGGACTTCAGGTTTTTCCCATTCCCCACTCTTTTAGAGATGTCTGACAAAATGGAGTTGGTTGCATGTATTTCATGTTCACAAAGGTCGGCATGATCCCAGTTTTATACAACACTAAGAGAAGACTCTGGGTAATAAAGATATACTGTACTATGCAGGGCAAATTCAGTACAGACCTGGAGACATGGTACAAACTCCATGGGAACCCCAGTGAAGCCTGGGACTTTCCCATTTTTAAAGTCCATCCTTCCTAGCTGCTCCGTCCAGCTATTATTTCACTCACTTCACAGCCTGTCTGTGCAGCCAGGCAAGCCTCTCTGAGCAACATACAGACGCTCACACATTCTCCCCAAATGCTGCCTTTTGGCAGCTTCCCACAGACCAAGAGGAGAAGTGGAGTCTCTTCTGAAGTCCTGTGAGCTATTCCTGTCCGATTATGGCATTACCAAGAGACTTGACCATTTGACGTATGATGAAGTGTCGTGGATGCTGAAGGAGCCAAAAGTTGCGGGTCACTGAGACTCATTTTGAAAAGTTTTATTTTTAAATTCCACCTCAGCCTTTGCCTCAGGAACGTGGAAATCTCCCGGGAAAGTCATGCTCAAATCAGGGTGAGTTTCTGCCTAGTGGCACGGCTGAAATCCTCAGGGCATGGGCTTTAGTTTGCTCCAAAAACCAAAAAAACCCAAACCACCTTCCATGAAACTCGTAGCTAAAATGCAAAGCTAGCAGAAGAAGGTGTTGGAATCAGGTAGAGGTGCAGCTGGAAGAACTCTTTTCCAGTAAGCTAGCAGCTCTCCTGGGAGCAGGGGAGACGGGGCTGGCCAGCAGCGGCTGTCTCCACTCTTTTTAAGAGAGGATGGAATAGCTTGTTAGGCTCTGGGTACTATGGGACATGGCTGAAGCTTGACCTGGTTTATGAGCCAAGCTCCAGTCTTATGAATTCAATAGAAAAACTTATGCAGACCTCAGTGGGACCTGGGTTTGGCCTAACATGCCTTATTTAGAGTCTTGAGTGAGGGAAACATTTTTCTTTAGATTACAGTTGAAGGATTCTTGGGTTTCAGCTTAAGTCTTATGGTGGCAGTGTATTGCACACTCATATTTCTTTCTTTTTTTAAATAGATCACTTTTCTCTCATACTTAGCCTCTGACCTAAACCTGTCTGCTTGGACTGCAGTAAATCTGGCTGGTCAGTACTGAAAGCAATCTGCTCCAACCACCCCATGCATGCAGTGGCTGACCCCCAGGCTGCCACATCTCTGCCCCCCATGCCCCCCCAATCCCTCTTGTTTCAGGTACCAGGTAGGGAGCAGAGGCTTTGGGATTGAAGGGATACAGAGAATGTAAATACATGTTTCTATAGCTGCGCTTCTGAGGCACAGGGATTTGCTGGAGCTGGGGCCAGAATGAGTGAGCTGTGCTCGAGTCTATCAGATTTGTGAAGTACAGATGTGATAATTCCGCTGCAACCACAAAAGAATTTACGACAGGAAATGTTGCAGCTGTTGCTTATTAGCATTAGTACAAATTACGTGAAGTAAATTGTTAGCAGTCGTGTTTCCATAATATTTAACTCATGGCAGTGAATAAAAGTGATTCTTTTTCAAGCAAAATTTTAGATTTCCAAGGGAATCAGTTTCCAATTGTCCATGAAGGGAGCATGGATTGGAGAACAGCATGCAACTACTTCAAGGCATCAGAGGCAGTGTGTGCAGCTACTTGCCCACCTTCTCTGGTAAAGGTGTGTGAATTTGGGACCATATTTCTTGGTGAGAAAAGGAAAATCCCTGTGGCTCCATGTGACCGAGTTGCCAGTGACAGGGTGTCACAGTGTGTGGGTGTCATGTTTTAACTCTACCTCAGCCAAAAATCAGCACATTCCGCCCCATTATGGAGCTGCTACAGTAAAGTTCTGCACACAGAAGTGCTTGGAAAGGAGGATCCTGCTGATCTGCCATTTCTCTGAATTTTCACCCTCAATGTGCATGTTATGACTTACTTCCCTAGCAACCCCAAGCCTGTTGATGTGGAAGCAGCCTGTGCCAGCAGAGCAGTCCCATAACACAAGCTCAGGAAGGTGAATTTGGGGACAAAATCCACACCGCGACAGACTGAACATGCAACTGACTGAAGGTGCAGCCTGAAACACTGGGGTGAAACCTGCATGCGTCTGACAGCAGAATCCCCCAGATCAGATCTCTGGGCATGGCACCTCTCTCCAGCCAAACCAGTTTCAAAGCAGGGTAGTGGCTGGTTTTGGTCCTTCCACACCTACTGCCTTGCTGGGTCAGCCAGCAGCCGCCAGTCCTTTCCGACACCTCCTCTGCCTCCCTCCTTGCTGCTTTGGGAAGAACCAACTAGCCCTGGGGAGGGAGGCTGTAGTTTGGAGAGGGAAAAGACCTGAAAAGCATTTAATTTTAATTAATAAAAAGGGGACATTTAATTCTTGTCTGCCTTTCCGGTGCTGAGGGAGAATCAGTTGTATCCGGGCAGATATCTGACCCTGGAGATGCTCCTCTGTGGGGTGAGATGAGGGGTCATTCACAGGTTGCTCTAAGGACCTGGAGGATCTCCCTCATGATGTCTTTTTTTTCAAATAGAAGCTATTCGAATGAAAAGAGAGAGAAGAGAGGCAAAAAAAAAAAAAAACCCAAAACCAAAACCAAAAAGAAAGAAGGCTCTAACTCATTAATGGAGGGCTTTGGGTATGATCTGGGGAAGTAAGAGCTGCCAGATTTGTCCCTGAGCTTGTGCAGCCTCCAAACCATGCAGCCAGAGATAGAGGGGTGCTGCACCCCGTGGGCAGGAAGGGACCATGGGGTGACTGTGCAGGGAGAGAGGAACGGGCATCCAGGGCTGCTGCAGTCAGAACCAGGCTTCCGAGAATTGTGTGTGCTCCTGCTGCTGATCCAACAGAGGCATCCTTTCCACACAAAAACTTTATCAGCCATTTTCTTGTTGTTTTGCTAATTATTGCTGGTTTTGCTAATAATGCTCCATTTAATCTCTCACAGCCATCCATTCATTATGAAGGAAGTGTAACTCATGAAGACTGCTGACAACCTATAGCCATTCAGCCATCAGCTTAAGGGCAATAACAGCCCAGAGTGATGCTTTACATGCCGGTCCCAAGGGTGCCTGCCTGCATTAATCACACTGAGCGAAGCTGCTAACGCTGCAAAGGCTGCGGCACTCCTCAGCCTGCCAAGCAAGACAGTGGGCTCAGAGAGGTGGAGGCATTCCCAGAGGCATTTCTTGAGACACAATTAGGTCTGGCTGGGGAAGGAGGCATTTGCTGGTGCGAGAGAAGAGGCTGTGATGGCAGGTGGATGGGAAGGCGGAGAGGCTGGCCTGTGTTGGCAGCTGAGCTGAGCTGGTCAGCCACGCGAGATCCAAGAAGATGGTCTGCCAGGGAGCGCTGGCTCTGTGCTCCCAATACCCTGTAACCACCACTCAAGCAAGGGAGGAGTGGTCCCCAAGTCCTTGGACTTTCACTGCTTGCTTCTTTTGGAAAAAAAAAATAGTGAAAGCTCACAAAGAATTGAAACTGCCTGGAGCAACCAAAGTGCCTTTTGATCCAGCTACGAGTGCTTAGAAGTAGAAAAGAGGCACATGTGTTGCTTTTAAAGGTATCGCACATCCACCCACCTGTTGGGAACAGTTAAAAAATACAACGGGGTTGGCTACAGTCTGAAGGGAGAGCTGTGAAAGGAATAGCAAGCGAAGTAATTTGTACAAGTGATGTCTGAAGCAGCAGCCAATGGAGAAGCAGCTGACATGCATATTCTGGTTCTGAGGAAATGGCCTGACACCCTCAGCAGAGCAGAGCTGCTTAACTACCTTCACAGACAAGACCTGAAAGAGAAAAATTGGGTACAATTGCTATATTACTGCAATTGTAATAATGTTTGTCTCCTAATTGCCTCTCTGTGAAAAAAAAACCCAGCACCACACAATGAGGAATTTTTGTCATAAGGATTACGTACATGTAAAATGAATCCCCTAACTGCCTCCCCTGTGAAAAACAGAACACCAAATATCATGGTCTGGGCAGTCCTGGCTGTGTACATCAGATACACACATGACAACTATTTCAGCATATTAAATCATGTGTATGAACATCATTACCACCATGGAGTCTCATCATACTGCATTGGTACACTCAGACCTCTCAACTGTAACATCCAGAGTAGGGGCAGGGAGAGGAAGACACAGAACAGAATGGGAAGGATTTTTCCTTAGGAGAGTCTAGTTCTGGGTTGTGTTTTTTTCCCCCACTCTCAGAACAAAATGTGAATCTACAGATCCTCCAGGAAAATACAATAAAATGCAAAAATATTCTTGGAACAAAAATGTTCCACTTCCAAAATGTCAAAATGATGTTTTGACACTACTGAAAGCTGTAGTTTCAGTTAAATAGAATTTAATGTTAGAAAGTGACATGCTTTTATGAAGAGTTTTGATTTTGACAAAGTGGGATTTTCCAGCATTGAAGCCATCTGATAAAGTCTAGCCAGCTCTGATTACTGATATATTACAGCGAGGTGGAGTTCTAAGTGAAGGAATTAAAATCACATTTTGAAAAAGAAAAGAGGTTAACTAAGTTCATAATTATGAGGAAAAAGAAGACAGTGTTTGAGGACTCTCTGAAGGTGATATTACTAATACAGCGAGATTTTTACATATTTTGGGAATGCAAGGGTGAAAAGTGAATTGTACAGGTTTGCTGTCGATGGAAAGCCACCTCTGCCTCAACCAGAGAGGTGACCAAAGAGATTTCCATTCTTCATACCACATACACAAAGTGCTGTGGATGGGTGTTGTGTTACAAGCATCGGCACATTTAGGGTTCCCTATATCACTCAATGACATCACTCAATGACATATATGACTTTTCATTTAACACAGTTGTTCAGCTATTCCTATTTAGGGTGTTTCAGCATGCAGACAGGATTTGCTGAAAGCAACGTCCTGTAGAGATCCAATCCCCTAAATTTATGACAAGATTTTTAAACTCCCCAGGAGTTTAGGGAAACTCTTGTAGGATATGATTTCTCCTATTTTTAAGGATTTCCAGGATTAGGCCTTTGAATGGGTATCTTTTTGAAGGAGTCGTAGTCTAGCAACATGCATCAAGCTGAATTTTATTTCATGAGGTATTTTTGGGAACATTCTTTTCTACATAAACAGGGTAATCTTGCATAATATCAGTACCCTGTTTCTCAATTCCATTGAGCTAACTAGCTCTAAAATCACCTGCATGACTTTCACACACTTGCTACCTCTCCTTGTCATGCACTAAGGGTTTGAACTGTATGGACGTATCCCTTCATAGTCGTCCTTTGTGGATGAAAACAAGGACATACCCATTCCAAAGATTACTTCCTCAGCCTGAGACCCGTTTTCTCCCCCTCAGTTACATGGAGTGTCAATGAACACCTTCTAGATTTGTGTAAGAGGCAGAAGTGAATTTGTAATTCACTTGAAACAGAAAGTGAAAGCCGCAGCACAATCAGGAGCAAACCCTACAGCATCTGTCCCGGGCCTGACCGTCATTGCAAAGCGCAGAGATGTGCCCAGGTCCTTGTGAGGAACGACCCCGCCCGGCTTCCTCATGTTTTAAAGACACAAACAAAAACAAACGCAGAAATGCAGCTTCTTCTTGGAGTGGCACACAGTGTGCGGCAGCCCGAGGTGGCTCAGGGAAGGAGCTGACAGCTGTGCGCGCCAGACACCATGGGAGCCATCCACCCCCTCCTCGGTGTGACGGGAAACATCCTGTCACAAACACCCTGCATTTGGGCTTCTCTTGCATTCATCATCTGCAAACGGCGACGGGCGCGTCCTGCTGGGAGCCTGCGATCCCTTGGCGGTGTTTATGGATGCGCTCGACAGGAGAGTCACGCCGGTCAAAGCTCATCACACAGAAAGCACCGCGGCACCAGAGCTGCAGCCACAAGTCTGCTAGGGCTGCTCCCTCTAGCGGGAAAAAGTACTCCAGCTGGGGGGAAAAGCCTTCCCTTCCTCTTTCCTTCCTTTTTTTTTTTTTCCTTTTTTTTTTNNNTTTTTTTTTCTTTTTCTTTTTTAATTTTCTTTTTTTTTTTTAAAGTGAATAATTCAAGTTTTCCGGATAGTGCAAGACACGGAGCAGCTCCCATGGGACAAAAGGTGACCGAACGCTGCACTTTTCCAGCCCTTGAGCGTGGAGAGCAGAGCTAGTGCCCAGGCAATGCAGGTCAGCGATTACTCCTCCGAGGCAAGTGAGGGACTCTTGGTTTGTCTTCTAGCAGTCCTCAGCATACGCTGTAGCTGTGTTTGGTTTTGATTTCCCACTTCTGATTACAAAAATAGGACTTACTATAATCATAATAATATTAATGATACAAAATAATTATTGTAATTATACACTTTTTGGCAAATTATTAACACAAAGCAGCCCGGAAGATCCCATTGGATTAAAAAAAGGTGACAATGCACAAATGTTAAAAAAGACAAAGTCTTTGATAAAAAAGAAGGAAAAGTAATCTGCAAATGAATGCATTTCTGTAAGGCAACATGTTACCTTTAGTCTTCCATCTAGATTTAGCTCAGATTCTGTTGTTCAAGAAATTGTTAGAACTTGGCTTGCTTGAGCTTATCAATGTGGTAACACAGTTTCAGCGCTGGTCCCAGTTTCAGCCCCAGGTATTTCATGATCATGTCGCTTTTCAGCAGTAACAAAGCATTGCCATCAATTTCCTGGTTTCAAAAGAGAGGAAGAGAATCAAAATGTGTTAACCCCCCTTTAAGTGCTATGTCCTGACACATTAAACAAGGTGAATTAGAAACAGCATGTCATTTAGAGTAGAGCTACCTGAAATGTCATGCATTTTGAAATTTCATTAAAAAAATTGAAATCTGAGGTGTGATAGAAGGAAGCTGTAAAGGAAAGTTTAATTAAATACTACTTTTTATTCTTCAAGGAACTGTAAGATTAGTCTAGGTTTTCAATTTATTTTGCAATTAAAAGGAGATTTTTTCAAAAATCAGGGCTGCTCTAAGCACAATTCTGAGAAAAGCCAGTCAGCCTTGAGAGAAAGGCTATGAATGATGGAGAGACCAAAGGATGTAGCCACATTAAACTGCTAATGGAACACCTCTGGATCTCAGTTCCAGCCTTTTCCCCAGCTCTCCGCATGTTTCACATATCTGCAGTACTCCTATATCCAGTGATGTGAGTATATGTGTAGATATATTTTTTTCTTAAATTGAAGATGGTAGTAACTTGCTTATTTAATTGCATTTATTAATAAAATTTGCTGAATTTTAATTTAACCCTCATGTAAGTGGAGGAAATTATTACCAAGGTCAGCTGTTTATCCCAGGCCTGTTGGCTTGAAAACCTTTTGAAATTACGAAATGCTACTACAAAAGTAGCCTGAGCCCACAGAGAAACAGACTCTCTTTCACTGTGGACTGTGGAACACAGAAGCTTTCACCTATAACGTCCTTGGACTCGGAGCTTGTCTGGTTTTCCTGACCATGTCAGTGGATTTGCCAAAAAATACCACCCATCCCCACAGTTTCCAGCACACTCACACACTTGGACTGTCAGAGCTAAAACACCCCAAGTGCTGTGTGTGTGTGCATACACATACACAGATACACACCCCAATGCTGTACAGATTGTATTCTACAGTTTTGATCGTCAGATCTTTCCGCTGTGATCCATTGCCTACTTATTAAGCAATGCTATGGATCCTAATTTGCCCTGATCATTATTATTCCATTCAGTAGGTGATTTATCTGATGAGCAGCTAAGGTCACTTTCTGATTAACTCAATCAATTAATGCTCTTCATTTTGCAACCCCCACTCTATCCATAATAGAAACTCTCTTCACCTCCCCGCTCTCCTTGCCATTATTTTAAGGAAGCTAAGATAAAGTAAGAATAAGTGTTATGTATAATTACTATTTGCATAAGAAATAAAGTAAGAACTCCTTTAACTGTGGTGCCATAGGGTAAAAACACTGTCAAGGGTCAGGTGTGGAGGCAGCTCTTTCTAAATGTTGAGTTCAGCATTTTATTATTGCCATTATTATTACTGTGTAGGGGTCAAAATTAAACTCCATGACAATAGTATGCCAGAGGGAGCATTCATATCCAATTAAATATCCCATATTAGCCATTTCCCTGTGCAGATTCTTGGCTGAACTTCTTTACAGTATTACTGTGTCAGCCCTTTTAAAAATAATTTTAAAAAGAAGGCTTTGATATCATGGTTCCTACATCTACAATAGCCCCAACAGACCTTGAGCCAGGTCTGGAACTGGTAAAATTCAGTGCCATCCGTGCCACCTTTCCCCTCCTCCATTTCCCTTCCCCCATTCTTTCTACCAAACCTTTCCTGCTGATAGAATCTGCCTGGGCTCTCGCACAGCGCTGCTGCAAAGTCCCTGGCCAGGGCAGTGGCTCCTTCCCATGAGACCCAAAGCTGTGTCAGGGATGAGCTCAGCTGTTCTTGGCACACAGATGTGCTGAGGGAGCAGGGAGCCGCAGAGGGGAGCGGGTAGGAAGTTTCTCTTGGGAGGACACTCTCAGGAGCTACCTGTGACAGAGCTCCTTGGGTATCTTGGCCCAAAGCAAAGCTTCTGCTCCTGGCGGGAAGAGCAGACAGAGCCAGGACAGCCTGCAGAGCCTGGTGTGGCAGTGAAGGCTGTGGGCTGCGTGCTGCAAGAGCTGGCTCCGAGGACTGAGGGTCAACACCCAAAGAGCCTAACAGAGCAGCAGGAAAGCCCTGCGTGCAGGATACATCCTCCAGCTGTTCCCTTCCTGCTGGTCCCACCAGCTTCTCTCTCCCAGCGCAGATGAGCTGATTGCCAATGCAACTATTTTGGGCGATAGCTGGGCCTTGTCAGTGACAGTAAGTGCTTCTAAGTAAATTATGCACCTGCTGCACAGAAAGATTGAACATACAGAAAGATATGGCTGAGGTTAATGGACTAATCACTTGTCTCTCACCCCTGGGGTCTTTGTGCTAATCCAGATGAGGTTTGAAGGCTGAAAAATTGCAGGGACATATATAACTCAAAGGTGTAATTGAATTGAGTTGTGTGGCAATCATACCCAGGTTCTCACACCTATGGCATATTTTACAAGGAAGTCAATGATATGTAGAGCCCATGGGTGCTGGGTGTGCAGCAAAGGATGACAGGGACAGCCTTTAGTGGCAATATAACTTGATCTCTTTGGTCGCAGAGCAGCTGCAGTATCATGGCATTCTCCAGTGCAGCTGGCCCATGCCTGCCTGGAGTGTTCCCCTGCTGTGCTGCTACATAAAAGCACTTTGTGTCTTACTTTGCTATAAATGGCAACTGGACAAAATCAGTGCTCTTGCACTCTTCCCATTTTACAAGACAAACTTTAAAAGTTGTAATTTTTTGCTTTGGGATGTACCTGCATGCCTCAGACCATGTCAATTCTCGCTCCCTTGCATTAAGTTTTTCTCGATGCACAGCCCCTTCTGATACTCTCAGAAACTCATTCTATAGCAAGTTCCTTCAAATTTGAAGGTTGCTTGTGTATCTGCCTGGTTGCCCATATGACCAATATAGGCCATGTTTCCCTTATCAGCTCATAAGGCAGAAGGCAGGAAAAGCAGGCCAACACCTCACCTGTACTTGCAGATGTGGCCCTACACCACTGTGCCTGCTGTTGTTCTCATCCCATAGACCTGTCCACAGAATAGAGATGGCCGCAACACTTTCCTAGGGCGAGCAGACTCAAGAAGTCAGACTCAAGACTGACAAGGCCTCTGTGTTCATTTTCATCTGCTCCTCAGCCACCTCCCCTCCTCAGTGTCTGGAAATCTGGCTTGTAGAGTGTAACTGGAGGTCCATTTACCTCCCTCAGCTCTCGTCTGCAGCCCCACAGCCCCACCTTTCTCTACTGGCACAGGAGCAAGGAGTGATCAAGACCTAGGTCCAGGCACTTACATGAAAAGTTATGACCACCAGCTGAAGACAAACAAGCCAGTTTTAGGGTGAAATCCATTTTTCATAGCCAGATTGAATTAAGGAGAGATGGAAAAGGCCAAAAATGCTAGTAGATACATTGGTGTCAACTCCATATACAGCAACAGAACAAGGAACTCCACATCAGACAAGTTTACAGTCTTCCCCATTAATAATTAAGGATAATATCATTTTCATCACTGGAGGTTGCCTCACAAAAGCAACTATCATATCCTCCAGTGAGTCAGCAGGTCTGTTAAATTTGGTTATGTAGTTACATAATACTGAGGGGAAAAAGATTAAAATATTGGCTGTTTTGGGTTTCTCCCGCTAAATATCTAGGGACACATAAAAATGCTCTTCAGAGGAGAATCGTATGTTTCCTGTGAAAAAAATTGTCATTGAAACGAGGCCTTTTTGTGCCAATCTGACAATGAAAAATGATTATCAGATCCTCAGCGCTTTCTCTTAGGCTTGGCATAGAAACAATTTATGCTGGAGTAGCTGGGAACAAATAGCTACTCTATGAGCATTTTCTAAAGACATTGTTGGGGTTTCCCCATTGAAGTATAAATGGAGTAACATAGCATAGCACAGCCCAGTATAGACAAAATTAGAATAGAATTAGAATGGAATGGAATATAATAGATAGAATAGAATAGAATAGAATAGAATAGAATAGAATAGAATAGAATAGAATAGAATAGAATAGAATAGAATAGAATAGAATAGAATAGAATAGAATAGAATAGAATAGAATAGAATAGAATAGAATAGAATAGAATAGAATAGAATAGAATAGAATAGAATAGAATAGAATAGAATAGAATAGAATAGAATAGAATAGAATAGAATAGAATAGAATAGAATAGAATAGAATAGAATAGAATAGAATAGAATAGAATAGAATAGAATAGAATAGAATAGAATAGAATAGAATAGAATAGAATAGAATAGAATAGAATAGAATAGAATAGAATAGAATAGAATAGAATAGAATAGAATAGAATAGAATAGAATAGAATAGAATAGAATAGAATAGAATAGAATAGAATAGAATAGAATAGAATAGAATAGAATAGAATAGAATAGAATAGAATAGAATAGAATAGAATAGAATAGAATAGAATAGAATAGAATAGAATAGAATAGAATAGAATAGAATAGAATAGAATAGAATAGAATAGAATAGAATAGAATAGAATAGAATAGAATAGAATAGAATAGAATAGAATAGAATAGAATAGAATAGAATAGAATAGAATAGAATAGAATAGAACAGGACTATTTCAGGTGGTAGGGACCTACAATGATCTAGCCGAAAAGCCAGAGCAATTCAAGGCTGACCAAATTACACCATGTTATTAGGGGCACTTTCCAAAAGCTTATTTAACACTGACAAGCTTGGGGCATCGTCCATCTCTTCACAAAGCCCGTTACAATGTTTAACCACCATCTCAAGGGATAAGTGAAATTTCTTTAGCCCAAACGCCCCAGATGTGCTGAACTCCTTGCCAGGACCTGCATTCAACCTGGCTGAGCACAAACACTGCCTATAGCAGCCCAAGGCAGCCGAGGGGCTGTGTGTGTGACGTGCTGGCTAACTCTTGTGACTTAAATTACCTAGAAGTGGTAAGGGCAGCCTTCTACATACGTGTTTTCTGAAGAGCTCCACGTGAGGGCCTAAAGCTTGAGGGTCTGCATCCTTCACAAACCAAACCACATCCTCCACTGACCAGGTCAAAGGATTCTTGCTTGATGGCCGAGCTGCATCTTGTCGTTCAGGTGAAGGACTTGAGGCTATCGGTACAAAAAAGCCCACAACAGTGCATTACAATGGCACACAGAGGTTCCCTTGGTTCGTGAGTGTGCAGGGCTTTGGCAGCCTCACTGCAGCATTGGACATTGGATCTGTGCAGTACCAGCCTGAGATGGTGGCATTGGGAGAAAAGGGGACTTGGAGCAGTTTCCAATCTGACTGCTTATTGGAAGACATGATCCCATCTGGTGAATTGTGTTAAAAAACATGAAACTCTCAGGTCCCTGCTGGGGAAGGAAAAATATGCCAGTTGCCAGGCTCTTAAACCGAGCTGCCCCTGCTGTCTGATCTGCAGCAGCGGGGATCTTGGCTCAAGAAGACACTACCCTCACACATGGAGAGAAAATTCTTCAGCACTAAACAAAGGAGTTTGCCATTGAATGCAAAGGCTAGAGGATAAAATCACCATTTAACAAATAGAGTGTTTTCTTTGCATTCAGATATTCATACTTGTTTTAGAGCTTAGCAGAAGGTTTTCAGTCCGTATCTTCCTAATCTTAGTCTCTTACAAAGCTGAGGGTCCCCAGTGAATGCCAATTTGGAAAGTTACTAAAACATGTGAAGATGAACATTGCACATGTGACTTCTTAATGGTGTAAGCCGTGGATGATTTAAGGCGACTTCAGCTTACTGTAGCTTTAAATCAAATGCATAAAGGCACATTGGAATGAAAGTGCATTTATGTTTTTATTCTTAGTCTCTGCAGAATTATAAATCTCAATCTCCACCTGAATATAATTTGTACCCCCACTTATGCCGCTTCTCTACGACTAGATCTTTATTATGCTAGGTTACAAGAAAGCTGTTTCCATTTGTTTATATCCACACAAAAGAAATTTTGCATTAGCAGGCAGGAGCACACAGATGTATTAAGTGTTACTTGCTCACATCTGCTCATCTCTTTCTCTCAAGGCTCAGTTTTTAATGAGAGATGTGCAAATGGCAAGTAAGTATACAAAACAGAGGACCAGAAATCAAACAGAAGACTATGTGTAGAGGGAGACCACAGATACCTAAACTGGAAATGCACCAAGGAGCCAAGAAGCAATCAGAACTGCGGAGGAGAGAAGGGATGAGCTCTCCAGATAAATACTGATCTTACAAAGGGAGATGAGATGTGTGAGAATCCCCATGCATGACTCAAAACAGGATCCTAAAGCACATGAGTAAATGTGCTGGGTTGGGTTTGGGGCTTATGTAGACTGTCATTCCATTGACTTCAGTAGAGTTCTGCTGATTTATATTAGCTGAGACTCTGCCCATATATGCCCAATAATGGTTTTATGTGCACATTGGTCCTTTTTTTCTTGCCACCATGCTCATCTTACAGTATAATGTGATGAGGTATATTTGCAGTTACTCAGGATGAACTCCAGAAAGCAGCAGTGCTATGAATGTGCAAATCTGGTCAATGGTTTTCATAATGAGATGAGATGTAAATATCATGATAATTGCACTCTCATTTGCTAAGTCACTGTTCTGGATACAAAGGACAAGGAACAGCCGCAGGTCCTATTAATTAGACAGTGAGGACCGGTGTTCGTATGGACTCAGGTGACCCTGGGCTCCGCTCACAGAATAAATGCAATACACAAGGGTACAGACACCATCTGGAGCCTTTGGCATGAAGCAATGAAACAGAGAGTGCAAAATGAACAGGATAATCTTGGCCAACCCCTGGATCATCAGTAACATTGAGGAAGTTTGTCAGGGACAAGTGAGAGGATTGAGACTTGTCTTGGAGACAGAGGGGTATTTCTGCCCTTCACAATCTATCAATGGTTTGATTGACAGCTGGTGTGTGGAGGTATTGGGCGCTACACCACCTCAAACCAAAGATCAGGAAAAAGACCAGGTTTTGCAAACTTGTCAGAAAACAGAGGGAGGAGAGAAAAGTTTGGCTGTGTCCAAAAGATTGCAGAAGTTTCTATGCTACTGCCATAACATGGTCAAGGGAGATGTGCCAATACCAAGGATCATGGTTTTTCCCCTTAAATTTGTAAAAACATAAGGAAAGCCCAGAGGACTTAGCCTGGGATTTACACTGGGAACAGAAAGGGCAGCCTGCAGCCCAGTGACTCCTGCCTGCAACCTGCCCAGGAAAGGGCAAAGGGGAGCAGAGAGCCCCGAGTGCAGCTGGGAGCCTTCACAGGTATTGGAAGTATCTGTAATAAAAGGAAGGGGGATGAGAAGAAAAGGTTGAAATGACAGGGTGAATCTATTCACTCCTTTGCAATCTAGCAATCAATAGCATAAATGTAATTTTTGAAAGACAAATATATAAATGACCTTTCTAAAGAGACTGCATGGCTAGAACTCTTCCAGACCCTAGCAGGCGAAGTTAACCCTTTCAGATCCATGCCTGAGGTATGGTATAATATCATAATATAAAAACAAGAAATATGTGCTGATACTAATTCTTCAAAATTTTTTTGTACCTTATTTACCGACATAGTATCAAGTTTTGGAGTCTCTGCTGCTTTTTCATTAATTAAGCTGAGTTATTTTACTTGTATGAAAAGAGCTACCTTTAAATGTTATTAATAAAAGTGAGATACCCCCAGTTTGTAGCAAAATATCAGTTTTTAGCTGGTGAGTCTGGAAACAATCTGTTTTTCCATACATTTTATAATTTATTTTGTTGATTAATTTGTTTGGCTTTTAACAATTTAGCTTACACATCTGAGCATAATTTCTCTATTTACAAAAGAAAATAGATCATTTCATGTCTATACAAAGGCATGGGGTTTCTTTCAACAGCATCACTTTGGTGAAAAATTGTATTAAGCACAAAAGTGTTTGATGGCGGCAGGGCAAGTACTATACATTTTTTTCATATCTGAAGGTATTCACACTTAACCTACGAATTAGATAAATGAGGAAGTCTCATGTCTCCCGGGTATCCTATGCCATCCTGTCATCAGAATTAATCAAGATGATAATGAATACTCAGATTACAAAGAGATGGGAGTGCTTGCGACCAATAATTATTTTTAGAGATCATAATCTAGGTCAAATCCAATTTCCTGTTTTTGACAGGTGGCAAAAATTTGTCAAATTAATGGAATGGGATATGGAAATTTAGGTAATCAGAGGGAAGCACTTTCCCCTCCTGCCTCAAACGATATTGGGGAAGGACCGTGAAGAGGTTCCTCTGCAGGAGAAGGTCTGCAGGCATCCCAGTCAAGGCCACTGCCCACACAGAAGCAGCTGGAATTACCAGGTCAGTGGCCAAAGCCAAGTGAGGGAAAGAGGTGGCCTGGCTTGGTCTGAGTTTTCACCCCACTCAAGCTTTTCTCTGCCGCTCACCTCTAACCTCTGGACCTTCCTGAGAAGGAGAACAGAGACAGAGCCAACAGCCAAATGGCTGCAGAGGCATGACAAGGAAATAAAAGGCTAAGATGGAGTTAAACCTGCAAAAGGAGGAAAGACAAATAACAGACTCCCTAAATATGTTCTTGGCAAACAAACAGAGCCCAGAGGGAGTACAGTCATTGATAGATAAGAGTGGAAAGGGAGTGACAGATGAACTTTAATATTGCTGCAGGCCTAAATGATTTCTTTGCCTCAGGGGAAGGGGGTGGGAATGAAATTTTAAAAGGTTCTCTCTGATTGCACTGGAGCAGATAATAAGGAGCAGCAGATCTACTGAAACTAAGCAGAAGTAGCAGACCCTCAAAGGTGTAGCGAAATGGGAATTATTTTAAAAAACAAACCACCACCCACTATAAACAAGGAAAGGAGGAAGGCTTTAAGATACTTTTCTAAAAATCTAGGGCACACCAAGCAGAAGAGATGCATCAGAAAAGTGGGTGTCTGGGAGAACACAGTTACAGGATTTTGGGGAGGGGGCTGAGGCTGACAAGAGAGCTCTGCGAAGAAGATCGGGCTCAGCACATCTGTTTGCACTGGCTGGCCCTTGCAGGACACGTCGAGCACCACCTGGCTGGTGTCCTCCACCTTGCAAGGCATCACAGCAGAGTCCCTCTCCCAGCAGCGTCGCAGCTGCTCCCGCTGACAGCACGGCACGCACTGTGCGGGGATGCAGCATCGCAGGTGCTCCTCTGCCCGCTGCAGGAGCAGCCCAGCATCCAGCTGCAAGGGACGTGGCCATGGACATTAAACATTGATCTGGGCTTCTCTTGCTTTGCCTCTCTTTTGTAGGCGAGACAAAAAGGCAGCTCACTGCAAGCACTAAAACTTTCAGATGGAAACGTCCTCAAAAATTAGCAGGCAGGCTGTATTTGCTGAATGCTGCGCCGAGGCTCACAATGCCATCAGCAGCTCCTCTGCCTTGGGGAAGTGCTAGATCTGTCCCCCATGAGCCGCTTGCAGCACTATTCTGGAAAAAGAGACATTTCAACTCCCATGCCCCCAAATGTTTTTAGGAAATATGTGTACTAATAAGCAGGATTGCGTCTTTAACAAAGACCCTCAGGTGATAATAATTAACTACTAATATTGGATAATAAAATCTCCATAAAATTAACAAGCTACAGGGCAAGGTTGAGGTTATTGTATTGTGGTTGAACACACAATTCTTCATACTTGGGATAAAGGCTTTGTCTGTTATGTAAGCAGGCTTGGAAAGGTTTATGATGTCCTTGACTATTCCTCCCCTGATTTAAAAGCTTCAATTTGGCAAATGATGACAGAAAGTGTATGTTTATCTGTTTGCAGCCCCAACTGGCTTTCTGAAATGAGATTTTAATTTTTTTTTTTTTTTAAATTTTTTAGCATAATCAAGGAGAATTAGGCATCAAGCTTCCGATCGCATTAATGAGAGCTTTGAGGTTTAATCTCATCCATTCTGCTTGAAAGACATGCTCTGCTATGCACTGAGATATGTTTTATGATTATGGCTTTTTCCATTATATTTGCCCACCACAATAAATAAGGTAAGCTATCTTTCAAAACTATCCATAAATAAATAGGATTGGTTTGAGGTTTCAGAGATAAATTCTTCCTCTTTTTAATGAGCCCATCTCTGCCTTGTAAGTATACAAACTGAAGAGGATAAGAACGGAGACTGACATGCACCACTTACTCATCCTTGCTTACTTATGATTCAGCAACATATAAATTATGCCTAGAAAGATGAAAAAACACATGCACAGATTTCAAAGGCCTTTGCAAGACAGTAATCAAACTCCAGTGTAGCTGCACTATGGCAAGTGCAGAAAGGTGTATTTTAAAAGTCTGGGATTGACAGTAGAAGTGGAAACAATATGGTGGGTGAAGATACGATTTCTTTCTGTGAAATAATACCGTCTCTAATTTTAAGGAGGAGTGGGTAATGTTTTGTAGGATTCTGGTGAGAATTCAGTGTTACAGAGCTGACACTATAGCAAACAGTGAAAGACATGAAATCAGGCAGTGACTGCAAACATCACAGTGTCTTAATGCTTGAAGTGATATCGTAATGAATGTGTGGGCACCTTGACTTCATGGATGTCACTGTATTGCCCACCACAGCCACAGAAAACTGCCTGGCTGTGTCCAAGAGCAAATGCCTCTTCTTTGCCTCAAAGGACCCAGCTTCCTCTATGGACTGCGGGAGACTCTGCTGGAGTCTCCAGGGAGCAGCTGAGAGGTTTAGAGGAAGTGTGATGGATGGTGGTGGCACACACATGCTTTGGCTGTCTGTGCTGCCATACACTGGTAGAGCACAAGGGGTTGGTACAGGGGACTATTAGGGACCTTGGCAGCAAACCCTGTATGGGTTTCCATGTGCCTCTGTGGGTGATACCACTGTATGCTAATAAATGCCTAAAAATTAAGAAAGCCCCAACAATATAAATGAATCCATAACCATTTTAATGATGCTCACCACATACTTTTCCATTTTAGGAAGCCTGTACTATTGAGCTGGCCAAATGACCCAGAGATCCCAGAGGAACTAGGTTCTGCAAGTATCAAGTGGTTGTCACATAAAAATTACTAAGCTGTTTTGGGACAAGTTCTGTTAACCCCAGGTATTATACGTAGCAGTTTCAAGTAACTTGTGACTGCTTCAGGGACACTCATGTCATGGATGCCCGTTTCAAAACCAATCTCTTCCTCTTTGCTCCTCAAAGTGCTTTAATGAGTTTTAAGCTAGAGAAATACGGGGACCTGTAAAGCCTATTGCATGACCACTCAGTGACTTTTTTGTTAGTTCAATTCTGGAAAAAACATGTGCCATATTTCAGCCTTTCATTTTGTAAAGACTGCGGATTTTGTGGGAAGTCACGAAAAGAGAGATGGAGGTGTCTCCTGAAGCTTAGCTCCCTGCTCAGGACTACATGGAGGTTTCACAAGAGATTGGTCAAGACTGGGAAAGGGTGACATTCAAAGTCAAAAACAAAAAGGGAAAATAATGCAGCTGAACAAGCTTAAGAAGCTCTGACGTTAAGCTTCAGTCCCTTAAACACAGTTTCTGTCCCCGGATACCAAGGGTTTTCTCCACACAATGCATTCTTAAGCACAGAAATTTTGAGTATGCTGAAAATGCATGAGGTATTCAGTATGCCACCAAGCGATTCAGAAAAGAAAGATCTGTGAAGGGTTATTGAAGTATGAATCTACCACCTCTGGCTGAGGAAGTCGTTGAGCCACAAATTTCTGGAGGCAGAGAGGATAGTGAGGATGCACCACCATGTCTGCATTTATCCCTTTCCTTGGAGCATGCTGCTGTTTCACACTGGAGACAAGATCTATGGCTAGGCAGACCTTTGCTTCGAACTGCCCCGGCTCTTCTTATTTACTGCAAAGAGATAATGACTGATCCCAAGCAGAGTGATAAAGATTTTTAAAGCAAGTAACAACATTGTTAAATCTTGGCTCCTCACAGCTGCTGACTACAAAGCTTGACGAAAAGGTCCCAGTCGTACTGGGAGGCTCTAAGGAAGTGGTGGGAGAGGGGTAAATGAATCCTCTGCACAGTGAGCCTCTTGTCATCTCAATACCTGATTATGCTAGCCCGAGAGGCACTGAACAAGATCTGAAAGAAAGTGGTTTTTAATTTCCTTCTCTTTGTAACTGAGGCCACCAGTTCCTAGTGACAACCTTTTACAAGTTGTTTGCTGTAGTGAATTTCTGTACTATCCACTTTGCCTTGAGTAAAGTTGACTCTGTAAGTAAAGAATGAGATAATTATGACAACCAAACACTTATCTGTGATCAGTCTAATAGGGTAACACAGGGCTAAAACAGGGAAACGAGTGTGTGAAAGCAATAGCAAAGTCACTGATGGGTTTGAGTGGGTATTGAACATTTAAGAAGGCAAACTTAGACAAACAAATAAATACAAGGAAAAATATTTGTAATACGTATTTTGGAAGAATAATGTTCTAAAATATTAATAGTGGAAGTTCAGGAACAAGAAATAATGCAGGTGTTGGGGAGGTGAGGGATGTGAAGGAATTAAGCAAAGGATACCGTAAAGAGGCTCTGTAATGGCTTCCAAGCAAGAATATTCAGAATCATTTGACATTTCCAAGCGAAATGCAAGGGCAAAAAGACAGTGTAATGAGCTAATGGTAGACAAAGGGGCTAGGGGAACCAGTAATCTTCTGCAAATACATCAAGATTTAAAAAAAAGTAATACTAGAGTGGCAGTAGATTCCATTAATAAATGAGGAAGGGAAAAAAAATTAATGACTTTAAAATGGCTGAGACATTCAACTCCTTTGTTAGATGTATCATCAGAATGAAAAATGCATACATGAAGTTTGAATAATTAGTAAGGGATGAAGATGCTGTTGGCATCACTACTGATAAAGATCTGTTGACTGAGAATTTGGAAAATGCAAACAAAATTTACTAAGTTCAGTGAAGTAGCTAACTCATTTGATGAATATAGTTAATTTCTAGAGGCAATAAAAACAATCGTGGCCAGTAGGAACTGTAGCTGATAAGTAGAGCAGCTTCCCCAGCAAATGTAAATTCTAGCATGGTAACTGGACAAAAATACAAAGAAAGGGAAGAAGAATCATTGAATGCAGTGGCATTCATTCAGTGTCATTCCTCGAATTTCTCGAATTTGCAGATAAACTTCTTGTGACTTTGCTTCCTGAAGAATAAAAGAGCCTTGAGCAGTGAGCTGAATGATTTTTTTAAAAAATATGTTTTGGAGGGGAGTCTTTTTCAAGCAAAATCTGGCTTGGTTTGTGATTAAAGGGTCAGGATGGGCCACACAGCTAGGAAGCAAAACCTTTTGCTAAAATGCGTTGAGGTAGGCACTAATATTTGAGTTTGCTCTGCATCATGTCTTGTACCCATCTGGTGTCACACAAATAACAAGTATCTGTCTGTAGGCAGTATCAATCTTCGGGAGGAATGTCTTATATATTAATATCTATATGTCTAAGTCAATAATAACAGTTGTGATTGCCACATGATTATATGGAATACAACAGCATTAGAAAACCTTCACCTTTTTACTTAATGGTGAACAGATTGATTTTGTGTTTACACAGGTTATTATTTCCTCTTCTAAGTGGATGCATGAGTGGTCTGGATGGATTCCATCACAGAACCACCGTACTAATTTTCTTGGGAATTTGGGAATGAATTAAAACTCCAGAACAGCACCAGCATGGCAGCACACATTGCTAAATGGAAGATGTTGCATTACCACTTCTGTTTCCTTCGAGATAGGCCCCATTCCTTGTTGGGCTGGAGGTCTGATGCCGCAGGCCAGTAGATGAGGACCCCCCTGGAGACATCTGGGCAGGACGATGGCTACAGGAGGAAGAGGAGCCTCCAGCAGGATGTCCATCTGCAGGACCCTGGCGCACGGCGTACATGGAGCCCATGGAACCCAAGGCAGCGTCGGCAGGATCCACACTGTACTGCTTCCTGTTCGGGGGATCAGCCATGTAGTCCTCAGGTATAACTGTCTCTGCTCAGGAAGCCCAGACACAGAATAAACATCAGTAAAACAGAAACTATTTTAATCAACCCTTGAAAAAACCTTTTTTTGGCCAAAATTCCCATTTTTTTTGTCAAAAAGTGTAACTCCATTTTCAATTTTCTGTACAGACAGCTGGCACCACGAGAGATAGTTGCTGAGAATTAATAAACAGTGAAGGGAAACACAACCACTCAAAATCATTAGAGTCACAAGAGAGAAACTATGGCTTGATAAGAGTCATCTGTGTCAGCTTATGACATTATTCTCCGTACAGTCCTGGGCCACTGACTGGCAGGTCCCATTTGCCTCATGGTGGTCCTCAAGTGCACTGAGACTAGAGGACTGAAAGGAAGGAGGAAGAGGAGGACAACGGGATGGGCAGTTTGTTGGGTTCATAATGCCTGGCAGGCAGTAGGAATGAGTGAAGGTAATAAACCAAAGCACTCTGGGTGCAATTACTGAAATTAATCAGAAGTATCCTCAGCTGCAGACATCCATCAGGCCCAGCATCCTGCAAGGATGTAGGCTTGATGACTGATGAGCACACCCAAGGCTTATCATGGACAGAGATGTGTTATGTGTGAGTCACTTGGACCTGACTCAGGTTCTGACAAACGTGCCAACATCACAGACAACTGCAAACCATGGCTATGGATCCTTTCCTCTGCATTGCACTTCTCACACTATGTAGGAGCGAAATACCTTGCTTTTCAGATTCCTCCCAATAAACCAAATTTTGCACTAAAAGACCTATTTTAGAGACTTACCCCTTTGCTTGGGGGTCTAACGCCCAGGCATGAGGCAGGTCTAGCCCCAGGTTTTGCAGTATGCAGATTTTTTTTGCCATTTCCCCTCAGACTTAGGCTCAGGTCTGCCTCTGTCTGGACTAACATTTCCACACCTGTGTCACTGTCCTCCTCCTCCAGTCTCCTTATATCCAAGTCTTTCCTATTTGCCTTTTTTTGTCTTCACAAAAGATGGCCAAAGGTCTTCCTCCTCCTCTTTCCTACTGCCGTTCTCCCTGTAAAACCAGCCCAGCCCCAGTGTCAGTATTGGGATAAAAGCAGAGCCCTCGGAAGCCTCTATGAGATGCCAACCTTCACAGAGCCTTGCTGGCAACCTGCACTTCAGAGATCCCCACTCCCACTGGGGGTCAACACCTGTCAGGCAGGGAGCCCCTAGATTAGGGAAGTGCCTTCCACTGCACCATGACTTTCTCTGAGCTGTTGAAAAGGCCATTTTCCTCATCGTGTGTACTTTCCCCCCAGAGATATCTGAGCAGGGTGAAATCTCCTTCATGGTGGCACACATCAACTTCCTGGCCTGAGCAACACTCTCCTCCTGAGGTATTATGCAGCCTGATTGAGAAACAGGATGCATGTAATTCATGCCATAAGACACAAACTCCATTGCTAGTAGATGTTGAGGCTGCATATAACAGAGTTTTCCTTTTAATTTACATTGTTACTCTTTTCCTTAAAAAAAACCCAAAAAAACAACACCACAACTTGGCAGCTGCGTACCACAGTTGATGATAAATGAGCATGATTTAGTTCAACAACTCAAATACTCAAGAGTTCTGCCATGCCAGCATCCTGGCTTGTGTGTCAGGCCACAGCACAGATTCTTGTTACATTATTTTATTTTATTGCTTCCGCCTTTTAAAATTTTGTCCCAGTCTGGACCAAGGCTGGACTCACTATAAGACAAACAACAGATTTGAAGGAAAGCTGCAAATGTGAAGTTTTCTCGCTTTTGGGCACTTGCCTTTGTAACTGCAAGTAACTTTCCTTTAGCAAGGCTTTTTTCTCTTAGATGATTTGGATTCTTACAGCATACATTCAGGTGTCCTGCTGCTTTCTGCCAGGGATTTCTGAGCTCGATTCTCATAGAAATACAGATAGGGTGAATTCAATTGAATTCAATGGAGTTCAGATAACATAACACATAAGAGAAATGGGAATCAGACACTGAACCTTTCTCTCTAACCTCCAACAGATGCCAAAATTATATAGCGATTGAGCTAAATACCTTGCTTTTCAAACTCCTCCCAATAAACCAAAGAAAATCCAATCAAGCCTCCTCGTTCAAAGGAATTTAATTACTGTGTAGAACACTTGCAATAAAAGCCTCTTACGCATAAAGAAGATGGCTCTTTCTGCAGCATCCTGCCTGCACTGCATGGAATAATTATGCCTCTTGTGAATCATTACCTCTTTATTCCAGGAAAAGAATGCTCTTTTAATATGATTACAATATGAAGAAGACATAGACTATCAAAACAACAAACAGCACATTAAAAGAGCCCTGCTAAATAAACAGCATACAGCTTTTACTGCTATGGATGTAAATTACTCCGAAATTTTTGAGCACACACCAGGGATTTTTTGACGGATGTCAGACTGGTTCAACATTCTGTGTGAAATAAGACATGTATAGATAAAATCTCCATGTGGAAGGACACCCATGAATTGTGTACAAGACTATAACAGGGAGCCAATCTCCATCAGCTCTGTTCCTAACCTTGCTTAAGACTCTTTTCTTGATCTAGATCAATTTATTCCACATCTCTGCTTTGGGCTCCAAAATGGGAATAATATGCCTATTGCCATGGACCAAGCAAGAGCCTCCATTCATTACTGTGTGAAACATTCCCCCATGGAAGGTGCTCTGGGAATTTGAAAAGTCATATTAATGTCTTCATTGGACCAGGGGGAGCAGGGATTGTCTCAAGCAGCCCACTGCCCAAAAACTAAAAAACCCTGTGAAAACTCTTTGTGTTCCTATTTTTCCAGCTCGTTGTTAGTTTGTACCACAGAGAAGCTGCATGAGTTGTGGTCCCACTGATGATGTGCATGAAAATATCTGCATTTTGTAAGCTCCCAGAAGGCTTTGTAAAGTGTATGGCCATCACAGATTCTAATCCCACTTTGGCCAATTAGGAAAAAAACCATCTTTTCTAAGACAATAGAAGAAAATATGAGTCTCTGTTGGGGTTGAAAATGCAACAGTTCATAAATCTGTAGCTTACCCCTTTTGTATTCTGTTGCACTTTCATATTTTATTTTATAGGTAGTCAGTTCCACATATTAGTGAGGGACTAGTGCAAGATGCTTTAAAGCAGGATTTATGAGAAAGCTGCTTTGAGCTTTTGCTCTGAACACAGTAGTCTCAGCTACAACTGCTCGCCACCCGGAGATGCTTAAGCCATTTTGGCATATTTTCCTTTCCATGAATGGTCCATAGGCAGCTCGATTGAAAAGCCCAAGGCTGTTACATCCAGCTCACCTTAAAATGCAACAAAGAAGGAGAGAAAAAAGTCACAGCTGCTTTCCCAATTTAAAAATGCGCATTTCTTTAGCTGAGCTTCCTTAAAGTAGCAGCCTGTGAGGTTCCTAGCCAAATTCCTGAAGATGGGTCAGCTGAGAGCTAAAACAGCTTGAGAATCTGCAGCTAACATCCCAGCTCTGCTGCAAACCTCTGGAGTGACCTTGGTCAGGTTATCTGTCATTTCTGGACCTCAGTTCTCCATTAGGATGAAGGAAAGTACTTGTTTTGCCTCTCACGTCTGTAACACATTGAGTTCTTTGCCCCAGCAGTATCCATTTGCCAGTATGGCATGCCACACGGATGCATAGTGCAGGTGTGAAAGCAGAACACAAACACTGGGCCTTTGATAGCATCTGGGAACAGAGACATTCCAGAAAGACAAAAGAATTTATGCTCATTGTACTTTAGGAAAGCAAATGAAAATCTATTTCAAGTCAAGCAGGAAATGAAGAGGAGTATATACACAGGAAATATGATCCCTAGCTGACCTTTTCTTGAGCAGATCTAATCTCATACTTTTTCTTCTACATCTTAAAAAAAGCCCAAACTTAGTTTGTTAGAATCTCTCCTATAGGTAAAAGCTCCTTCTATATTCCAGAGACCCTCAATTTTGCCTTCTCTCCTCCCAGGCCAAACATGTCTCGAGCCGCTTTCCACACCTGCTGCTGCACCCACATCGCTGCTCGTGTTACATCTTTCTCTCCCTTTACCTCTCTCAGGCTCCCTTCCCTTGTACTCCCCACCCGCTTCTCCCTCTGCTCTTCCCCATCACCTCTTTCTACTTCTTCCATCATATTATCACTATAAGAGACCTTGTTCTAGCGCTGCTTTCCTGCACCTACAACATCACCCTTTTTCAATTTTGCCAGTCATTTCCCTCTCTTTTCTATTTTCCCTCCTCCTAGCCATGATTTGCACAGCCATTTTCTCCACAGGTTGTTCCCCTTCTCACACTCTCATTGATCCAGCTTTCCCTTCCCTGATACCCCCATGCCTTTTTCTGGGTTCATCCCCAGGGTGCTGCTCGGGCAGCAGAGCCCAAGGTCAGGGCAGTGAACCTTGACCAGTGAACCTTGACCAGTGAACCTTGACCAGTGACCAGAGTCCGTTTTCCCAGTTTACAGCCATGTCCTGCACAGCCATGGAGTGGCAGCATCTGGGTGAAGGCTGCGAGGGGCACTGCTGGAAACCCACACCCCGTGCTCTGAGCATGCTGGACACTGACCCCCAAGCCAGCTACACACCAGTAGCTTCCCAGGACAACTCCCCTTCCTTCTAAGACAATACTTTAATGTCATTTCATAACCTTTTACTTTACCACCTGTAATGCTAAATCATTTGTATTTGGTTTAATTAAATTCCCCATTAACTTCTTTTACTCACAGTCAATACAGATTTATTTCTGTCTTTCTTTTCTGTGCCCCCACTATTCCTTTTTTGTGTCGTCTCCTATTCCTCATATCATTTAGTGATGGACTTTGCCCTTTGACCCTTCCCTGTACCTTTTAAAGTGCTACCATATATTGTCTATAATGGGTTGACCAGATGTGAACTCCATATTTTAAGCAGCATGATATCATAGCTTCCTCAGACCTCTCCTTTCTCCCAGCCAGGGACAGCCTTTTTTCATCTCCCATTTTGAGAGGAGCCAGCCACAGAGTCAAAATCCTATCAAGAGACTCCTTTTTTGTATGGTTTTATCTTTGCCTGTATTTTATAGCTCCTGAGCCTGGCTCCAGTACCCTGCACAAGGATGGCATTTGCCCTGTGTGAGAGATGGGAGGAGTGGGGGGGAAGGGGGGAAGGGGAGGGGACAGTTTTAAGCAGCAGCTTAGAAGCACTGCATCTCAGCCTCCATGGAACGAAAAACAAAAGTGGGGAAACACAAAATGCAAATGCTGAAATGCAGAAGGAAATCCTTCAGGTGAGTTTAAGCATCAGCTCAATGTAGTGTAAGCCAGAGAGGGAGAGAGCAGAAAGACATGAACAGTATTTAAGATTGTGAAAGATATGCCTTGGCTCTGAACTGCTATCTTCTGTTTTAAACATCAACTCTTAGAAGATTTTAAAAGAAATTTTTCTGTGCCTTCCAAACAGCCTCACACATTTCTGTCCAGTCAGGAATGTACCACGGCCCTTATCTTCCCTGTAGTCTGAGCCTGCATGCATCTATCTAAAGATAAGAGTCTCCTGTGATAAAGACTCTCCAGCTCTGCCTGCTATGATTTACTCTGGGATTACAGCACCAGCCCATTCCTTTTAGCTCCACTGCCCATCCAGACATGCAGCACAATGAAAATATGATGTCACCCCTTCGCAGATGTTTCTACACTGTGTCAACACCACTCTCTGGTGCATGCATCTGCACCCTACACAGCTGGGCAAGGACCAGACCTTTTCCACACTAACCCGTGGCTGCCACAGCTTGGCTGGACAAGGAAAACATTACAGGGAGTGACATCTGGTTTGTGGCAGCAGAGCTGAGCTGCTCGCTGCTTGCCAAGGCGGAGTGGCATGGAGACACATCCGCAGGGAGTCACAGCATCCCTGAGGCTGCTGCAGAGAGGCAGTGAGTGAGCAGGCAGCCCAGGGCATCTGCCAGCAGCGGGTCAGGGCTGTCACGCCTGTGGTTTTCAGTCTGCGGGAGAACTTTTGCATGGGTTATAGGAACACACAGTTGCATCCACAGGGGAAAAAAAGGGGGCGGTTAGTAGTCAGCCAGAACAGGAAAATGTAAATATGCCTCATTCACTTGTGAATGCAGATATTATGAACGCTGAAACCATGGTCACACTGTGGAGATAAAACCCGCGATGAATTCTCCAGGGTTTAGTCAGAAGCTCTACTGCACCATGTATCATCTAGCTGTGTCCTAGCTGCTAAAAAATATTTTGCATTAACTGAAATGCTGAGTCCTCCAAGGAGAAGCTGCCAGTCAGTTAACATTAAGAACCTAAATTTCTTAGAGAATTTTCCAAAATCCAGTGTTGTCCTGATTACAAGGTCTTCAGCATAAGCAATTTTTTTTCATTATTTAAACAATTTCTCTTGAGTGTTTGCAGCCCAGACAACAGCCATATTGTGTTTAATGCAGTAGAACCAGGGAATGAAACCAGCTGGGAACAGATCAACATGATTTTATTGTCCAAACTGAATAAAAAGGTAGAGTAAATTCAAAAGCTAGCTGCTGACAAATATATTAGATTCAATAATAAAAGGTGCTCATGTGAATAAATAACACATTGAGGAATTTTTGCCATTTTTAAAATGCTTGGGGAGGACTGAGTAAATGTATTGTGTTACAATACATTTTAGTCCCATGTTACAGCACAGGCAAATTGTTTAGGCACACCCACAAGTGAAGGCAAAGGGATTTCACTGACACAGGGACATAGGCTGCAGAAGAAGTCTTCCTTTGGTCTCTTCTACCTGACTTCAGACCTGCTCCTCCTTTCTCTTCCCTTCTCCCTTGCCTTTATGTTATACCAAAGTGTACATCATGAAAAGAAAATTTATCAGGGTTGTATAGTTTTGTGTCTTAGCACAGCAATGGTTCTGCAATGTCAGAGGGAGATGGGAGAGGCTGCGATCGATCTTTCCAGTTTCCAGCTTCTAGCAGTAGCTAGAGGGGCTTTTCTGTCAAGGTAGTTTATAATGCACTCCATATCCCCATAAATCAGCATTGATAGAAGTCACAAAAAGCTGTATATAGAATAGACCAGATGAAAATTACTGTGTTATTTGAAAATTTCAAGGCATTATATACTGGGATTCTCTGCAGATGAAGTACTTAGTGCATTTCTGTTTTGCTACCACCATGATAAATGTCCCTGAATCACATTGCTTAGTATTAGCTTAAAATATTTAACAGTAATTTTTTTATTGTTTGAAAAACAAATAATCTGAGACACAAGAAGCGAGATGTCTACAGCAAAATGCAGTAACTGCAAAATAAGGTGTGTTTGCTCATTAATAAATAAATAATCTCATTCAGAAAATAGGTAGAATAGTACATATGAATCATAAGCCTGTGCATGTGTTTGTATGCAGGTGTAAGATATTTTCTAAAGTCTTCGTTTCATTCCTCCCTGCCCATTGCTTCTGCTCAGCTGAAGTTTCTGATATTTCTTCTGTCATATAAGTACAACATATATGGGTCCTGAAGTCTTAGCTTCCCCTCACAAAACCTTTACTTTCCTGTCTTCTCTGTTGCTGTTTCTGACATCCCTGGTTGACCTCAATCCCAGCAGCTAGGAACTCACAAATTCTCCTTTGCTGAGCCTTTTTATCCCCTCCTCTTTCCATGATCCCACAGAGCCAGCTTCCCTCCACATCCCTGTGCTGCACTGTGCCCCACAGCTCGGGAGCTGGGCTTTCCCTGGAGCCCCACCTAGGGCTCATCCCCAGCCTCGCTGCATTTTCCTTCAATCCGGTTTTTATGATGAAGACCGTCAAGCCACTGCCACCTTTTTGTTTAAGTCACTTGTGTAACCTTATCTCTTCCTTGAAGAAACTCACCACAAAGGACCTGATTCCCCAAGCCACCATTTGCAGCTTATTTTCAGCCAGAGGATGGATTTCTCTTGCCCAGCTGCTGGTGGCGCAACTCCTTGCCTTGCACCCTTACCTTGCTCACTGCTGCCCTTGGCCAGCACTGTCCCAGCATGAGCACCAAACTGCATGTCACCACCAACAATCTGCTTCTGGTGCTCTCTTAATTGCTTTAATCCCCTGCTTTGCGCTCATTTTGCCAGCAGATTAATGTTCTTCAGGCAGATGTTGTGTGTTACTACTTCCCGAAAGGCATTTTGATGTACTCGGTATAATTACTGCAAACAAATAAATCCTAAGGAACTGGGGAGCACTGTTGATTAAACAGTGGCCAACACTTTTCAAGAAAAAACAGTGGATGTTTTATTTCCATGGAAATGCCAATGCCATTGTGTGTGGGTTTCCATTTGTTTTGTAGTGAACTGGAAAAGGATAGAGATAAACAGAAGGTAGATACAGACAGATAAGGGAGGGAGGAGGATTAAAAATGAGAGCAACATGGGGAAGGTGAAAAACTGAGCTGAAAAACTGTAGAACATCCAAGCAAAAACCAGTAATACACTGTGAGAAAAATTCTGAATCTTGATTGAAACCTGTCAGATTGAAACAGCCTAAATACCAGACTCCTTTTCCTCACTCTCAGCTGTCTCTGCTCCCTGCCATGGAGGTGCAAGCTCAGGCCCTGCCACAGGCACCACCTACCAGGCAGTCCCAGAAGCAAGAGCCCTCTCATCTAGATCCACAAGCAAAAGTTCCACTCTTTTCCAAAATCCTTTCTTGTTTTATCTTTTGCTTAATAATTGCTGACGTTCATCTTTTTCCCCACTTGCATCTCTGAAAAACCAGGTGAGTCATGTTGGCTTATGTTTGCAGCACTTGCATGGTGCTGCAAACATCACCAGTTTTTTCATCACCACTTCTGACTTGTGGCCTGCTCATCTGACTGCCTGAAATACTGGTATATTGGATCACAGGTATTTGGATCAATATTTTAAAAGTTCTGGAATGGAAATTCCTGTTTCAACTTTAAGCTACTTAAAATAAAAGCCTGGACTATTAACTTCAGATCTCCTAAAGGAGTCATATAGCTCTAGGAAAAAGTCTTAACCAGCTAAAACAAAGTTAAAGCTAAACCTGGAGCTAAAACAGAGCAACAATCACATGATTTACCTGACTGGGACTCTAAAAGTGTCCATGCTTCCTCCACATGACTCTGCTTGTACGGCTTGAATTAAATGCCCAGGCCCAGGGGTATTATTTTCTGTAGTGGATATGATCTCATCCATCATGCTTCATGCATTTATGCCCATCATTTCATCCACTTTCCTTATGCATGCCCTTTGATATGGAGAAATAAAGCATCCTTAAACTCTGTCTCAGAGCCTGGCTCTCTTTTCTAACCTCCATGGCTGCAGCCCAGGCAATATCCAGCACTGTCAGTGTCTGTGCCATGGCACTGAGCACATCTTGTGCTGAAGGATGAAAGGGCCTTTGGACTTTTCCTTATTCACTGATGAGAGCAGGGTGCCTACCTGCCAGGGGTGACTTTGCAAAAGGGATGAACTTCCTTGCACCCCCTCAAGTCAGTGAAGGTAAAACAGCCCAGGAGAATGTGGGAAGGAGGATTTCCCTTGGGCTGGTTGCTGGAGGGATGTCTGCTTACAGCTTCATTGCTTAGCACCCACAAGGAGATACAATTTCATAAGCTTAAAGTAGCAGAAAGGGAGTCTCTCTTCATTTGTGAGTTAGCAAACAGTAATCTCACAACTTAAAGGTCAGAAAGTTCAATTTATCCAATTCTGCCAATTCTATAGAGTCCAAGCAAATTACATCACAGCTTAATTTTCTCTCTCCCATCCATCTCTTATTTTTCTTCCTGCCAGGATTTGCTCCTTAGTGTACATTTTATTAGTTTCTTCTGATCTAGATTTAAAGGGTCTGAATGCTAAAGCCTCTGCTATGACCCTCATGAAACCTCTCCACAGGAGCACTGATTAACTCTCTCTTTTCATTCACCCCCCTGCCTTTACTTCCTACTCCTTGGACCATCCTAAACTGTTCCTGTCCCTCCCCAAATTTCTGGGCTACAACATGCAGCTCCAGCTGCAGTTGCCTCACCTTTGGCTCTGCCACAGAGCTATCACCCTGGACACCTCCTTTCGGGAAGCCAGTCCTCGGGATGGTGCTCCAGCTGCAAGCAGGACCTCAGCATGAGGGTCCTTGGTGGGATGCCTTGCCCTGTTGCCAGTTGTGTCAGGGGGGCAGGGAGAAGGCACCCAGCCTGCTGATGGGTGCATGTAGTTGCACTGTTTTAGAAATCCTTCTGTTCTTTCTCATGGAGAATAGAGATAAACTGCACTTTATGTACTTTCTTAATCTCTGTGTTTGTGTTAAGTGCTCTGTAGCTATGACCAATGATATTGGGAGGTAGATTTTTTACTGACCAATGGTTGCTAGATTATTAATGGATATATAAAGAAGTTTCTGTAAATAAAACTCTCTCTTTCGCCATCTTGGGGGTTTCTGCCTGCTTCCTTGCCAGCTTTCTCTGCCCGCAGCCACGAATATTATGAGATTCGTCGTGATAATTGGTGACCCTGACCTGTGAAAAGGTAGGAAAAAAAAAAAACCAGCCCACCCAGCCCACCTTACCCCA
>VZRL01000410.1:288562-309236 GCA_013397895.1 Origma solitaria | reverse complement strand
CCCCCCCAAGCTTCAACAGGCATGTACTGACAGGACAACGGACAGGAGTTTGAAAACTTTGGAGTTTTCTTGGAGTGCAAGAACCTGGACATGTCCTGGCTTCATCTTGGGCACAGCATTGTTCTTGAGCTGGCTTCTCTGACATAAGAAAAGAGCAAAAAGTTTGCATTAAAAGGTACAATAACCTCTAGCACTAGTTACTTCATCAATATCTTGCCTTATCCATTCTTGTACATTGCTCATTGGCATTCCATGGCCTTTTTCCAGGAAAATGCTTTGTTGGTAATGTCTAATATCTTTCTTCTTGATCTTGGGTACTTTTAGGAAGATATTTGTATGTATCAACCTCGCACATTCTGGTCGTTTATACTTTCTTGTCTCCTGTAGGACCACAGGGTTCATTGTACCATGATTATTCAGGTTTGCTGTTGCTCTGTGTAAGACACAATTTCTTAGGGAGGAAGAACAATACAATTGCACAAACCAACCAAAACTTTCACTAAAATACATTTGAAGCAATAGCTCAAAAAAAAAGATCAATGCCACTGGCCATCAGACAAGATTGCTGTTGCAGCTAAGACAAGTTAGACAGTAAGCGCCTAAAGTAAATTGCAGGTGATGCATCTTAACAGATTTTCAGAGGTGGCTAAAATCAAGCAGAGATTTAAGGTCTGACAACTTGACGTCTACTAAAGCAATATAGTAAAGCAATGTTATGAAGCTCAAGGTATGTTTTGAGTATGGCTGATCTATAAAGTTACAATTTCTAGGTGAGTAAAGGTAAGTCCAAGACCTCCTAAGATATGAAATGTCAGAAATTCTGTTTTCAGTGATACATTTGTGGACAGTAAACATGCACTTTACTCTGTAAGGAATTTTCAAGACTTACAAGGAATTAAGTCCTTAAAACAACCTGCAATACTGTGAACTTTGTGATAGGAGGTCAATACTTCTGATAACTTAGGCAGCTTCCAAAAAATCTAAGGTTTTTAGATTTTAGTACCTTTACTATGGGCCCTACAGGCCTCTGTATTTCCTAATGTTTGACTGTGTCTGAAGTAATGTTTGCCCTTGTTTTACACATCCAGTTGTCAATGCTGAAGCAATTTACTTTCGGAGCAATGGGCATGAACAAGAAAGCAGCCTGGCACTCTAGGCAAATGTGTACTGAGGCAGAGCCTTGTTTTCAGATTTGTGGCTTTTGCAGAATTATCTGCTTATCGATCTCCTCAACTTCAGTGTCAGAGTCATCTGAAATAGTGGTGATTTATCTATTTTTCTCACTATGGCATTTTTCGAAATCTGAAGTGGTTCCCCTGGCATTAAGCACAACTGCAGTCATGCCTCCACTTACCTTTGTAGCTACAGCTCAGGTTTCCACAGCAGCGACCAACCAGTGCCATGGGGTCCCTGGCTTGGCCAGATGTGTCTCTTTGGTGACACATGGGCACCGTGCTGCTTGTGCCAGCTGGGCTGTGCTCCCGAGCCAGGTCCAGGAGTGTGGCATGAGGCCACAAGCCTTCATGGAGGGGAGAGAGGGCTTCTGTGGCATTAGCAAGGTGCAGCTTTCCCAGCAGGGGAGTTTAGTAAGAAAATTATGCCTTGCAGTTCTGCTTCTTGCTAAAGGGCAGAATAAATATTGATGTGCTCGTAAGGTCCAGCTGAGCTGTCTGAATAATCCTCTAATAAATTGTATAATAAAGAACTGAATTCAGTGGGAGATCAGCTGTTTACACTGATCTGTAATTGATCTCTAGCAAATAACACATGCACTTGGAATCTTTCCTGCTTTCAATATGGACCTTTCAGCCCTGGGGACGTGGACGATGAGATGGCACAAGCCATTTCCTTCCTCTCTACTTGGAATATCACAGTTTGCATAGTCACTGGGTCTAGGAGCATCCTGTGCAGCGGGAGCCACTGCTGGCTGACTGAACCTTGAGGCTCTGTGTGAGCAGTGTGCAGCTGCTCAGCCCAGGGGCTGCCGTCTGGCAGAAATAGCTCTCTAGGCAGAGCCAGTTCTGCTCCTGCTGCTGCAGACCCAGCACCAAGAGCTGAGAAGGGAGCTGGCTCTGCATTACCACAGCGGGACTGTGTGCAGGAGCTTGCTCCAGGGCTGCTGCAGGAGCCAGGGCAGCTTGGGCTTTGGGGCACCTGCTGTAGTCTTGGACCTCTGACTTCAGAGCAAACCTTCTGGAAGCAAGGCACGTGATAGCTGTGAATCTGCACACTGAACTAGGGCCCTGAACTAGATCCACCTGCCTTGTGTGGTGTGGACCCCTGCAAGAGAGCCTTTGTATGTTTATTCTTTTGGCTCCAGGGCTAGTTTATCCTGGGGTTTCTGGAAAGCTTGATACAGTGTCTGTGATGTTGTGAGCCCGAAGCTTTGGAAGAGCTGACCATGCAAACACAGGTCTAATAGCTCAGCATCAGAGAAGGGATCTGTCCTCCTGCAGTGGCTGGTGTCATGGTAATGTACCTTTTTGTGCCACGGGACAATGAACTGAATTAATGCAATTGGGTGCCTTCAACAAGCCCTCTGTGCGCTCCTGCTCCTGCTGTTTCTTCCTGACTTACCTCATACTTGGGCAGGAGACCAAAGGAACCTGGCTATTGTTGTGTGTCCTGTAAATCCTGTCCCAAATGTCTTGGAGAGGCCTAGCCCTGCTCCTTGTCCTGCCACCGCAGCTAAAAAGCAAGGGACACACGTTCTCCTTACGGCCCAAAATTGTACATCTTAAGTCTTCTACGTGCCCTTCTGCAACAGATACACCTCAGTGTGATACAACAGCACAGGAGGCCCTTCTGCTCAGCCTGGTCTTTCACTGGTACCACAGAGGGACTGGCACTTCGCACAGGCTTCCCTCCTGCTGCCCTGCATGTGACAGCCGTGCTGAGCTGCGGGGCACAACACCTTTTAAAGCTTCCCACCCTCAGCTGAGGAGCTGCCCTGACACTGGGCTCGAGGTCACACAGCTTGTGCGTGGCAGTGAGCCCTGAGCATGCTGTGGCTCCCGAACAGGTTTTCTGTGTGTGCTTTGGAGTGCTGGTGCATGCCTGGGTGAAAGGCTTGTTGGGTTGCAAAGGATGCAGAGCCCTGGGCCGATGCGCCCTGTCCGTGGGTGCTGACAGCACCTTCTGCCATCGCGCAGCAGATCCGCCTCCTCCAGAGGGCACAGGCTTAATCCGCAGCGAGCAGAGCGTTGGGAATGCAGAGCACGTTGCCGTACGCATGGCCAGTTTTACTGCTAGGAAGGCTTTATTTAGTGCCTGTGAAATGAGATAAGCCAGACGGCGTTACGTCGCTATTGGTGGACAAAAGGATTGGAAGTAAGGGTTCTGCATAACAGCAACAACAACAAAAAGATGTATCAAGTCTGATGTTAGATGATTCATAAAATAATTAGCGTTTCCAAGCGTGTCCTAATTTCAGACAAAAGTGAAAATATAACAAGATGAGCAGAAAATGATGGGTTATGCTTTTGGAACAAGGCACTTTAATTTAGCCAGATGGGCCCAGATGTTTCCTCACACTCTGACTGATATGATCACCTATTCAGAGAGATATGTTGTGGGAGAAACTGTAACATAGATGCAAGAGGAAATCTTCCAGAAGCAATGATTACATTAAGGAGACTTGAGGCAGCTCTTACTGCTCTAGTGAGGCTAATTGTGTATGAAAATTGGAACATTTCACGTCTGACTTAAAGAAGTGCTTACTGGTGCTCACACACATCAGTTTGCATTTTGATCCAAGAAAGACTTTATAATCATTCTCCTCTCTCATCAACTGGTTTTGACTCCAGGTTTCCTTTTGGTCATCTGCTCTTTCTGTCCCTGGTTAATGCAAGAAAATCCCTCCTCTCTGTGCTTCAGCTTTCCTGATGAGTTTGATAACACTGACTGCTTTTCTTCTAACCTGTTTTTAGAATTTCAGTTTGAAGTTACACTTGAGAGAAATTGTTTTATATCATTGCAACCTTTGGCATGATCAGCCTAACCAGAGATCACTAAAGAGTGTCTCACACTTCTTCCCTGCAGATGCATTTGCAGCTGCCAAGGGGTTATGTGTGTGCGAGGAGGTGTTAAGCATGTGTGCAGTCATGCAGATATGTCCATGTGAGAAAACGGAAATTTAAGACAATTACCCTAGGAGGCTAGTTGGTGTTAGGAAGATATTGAGGCCATCAGGTCTGCAATGGGTCTGGGATGTCTGACCTGTCTGTCCTGAGTGCTCCCTTGTTGCCTGCACTCCTTCTTACCCTCTTGGCTGCAGCCAGGCACATGTGGTATGAGGTTTGGGTTATTTTTCTGCTCCAGGCTGTGGTGCTCAGGTGCACAGCTGTGTGGAAGCTGTCCTTGGACAGCTGTGATTGCATAGCTCCATGTCCTGTTACTTGATCCCCTGTTTTGCTGTCCTTGTCCTTCCCTTTCACAGCTCCTCTCAGAAAAACAGAACTTACATAAATGACACAACAGGGCTGTGGCTGGGAAAGTGAGGCAACCAACTTCATCACTATGAAAATCTTCTGAAGGAAACCTCACAACTCTGGGAGTCAATTCCCTTCTTCCAAATGCTCTCAGAGTGAGAAAAGGGGGCCCCTGCCACCTGGCCCAGTCTTCAAAGTGCTCCGCTGCCAGCCTCTCCATTGGAGCCGTGCTCTTAGAGCCCCACCACACACCAAGAAGGAGCTGATGGGCCTTGGCTGACGTGGGGTAAGACCTCTGTATCTTCAGAGAGGTTCACTGAAGATGAACCCTTTCTCCTTGAGCTGTATCTCAGTCCAGATCAGCTGGAAAGGAAGGCAGGGTATAATTTTTTACTATTACAATAATTAACCCTGCAGAGCAGTGTTTCTCTCTCAGGTGCACATGACCCAGCTCCTCCATCGTTAGGAGCTAGTTCTTACTAGGGAGTTTTTCCTCAAGCTAGCAGGGCAAAAGCCTCCAATGAGATCCATTGCTTCCTTCTCCTCCCTCCTTGATGGAAGTGTTTGTCCCAGGGATTTGGATTTGCTTTACAGCCAAACAGGAGACTATTTTCTGTAGCTAACTTAGGCCAGCATGTTTCTCACCCCGTTCCCCAAATGCTGTTGTGGAATGGCAGAGGATCTGCACAAACACAGTGTCTGAGGTGGTGCTTGAGGCACATGAAGATGTTCCATCCATCCAACACAACCAGGTTCGTCTTGGCAAGGGATTCTCTAAAGGAGGGCAGAGGAGAGCTGGGACAGCAGTACCAACAAACATTTCTGTGGAGGCTTGTTCCTCCTCAGCTTGGCAGCTTTCCTCTGAGACCCCACTGAGCACAACTGGTGTTCTGATTCTTGCTGTGGAGGTCTGTTTGCAGGCCTCAAATTGTCTAGAGCTGTACTAGAGTTTTATAGTCCCTGAGGTGAATGGTCTTATAGTTTCTATTCTTCATATAAGAAAAGCTTAAAGTTGTTACTCAAGTCATTAGCTGTGCTCTGGATCCCTGTATTGCGGATTAACCAGTGAGAGCCCCAGTGGGCAGAGCTCATATGCAGTTGTTTCAAGCAATGTTACAAGCACACAGCTGTTAAAAAATAATCTTATGCAGGTAGTAACTCCTCACCACCCCATCACACCTGTTACTTAACAGTTTACAAAATCTCCTTTCTGCTGATGGGAATAAAGAGGATTTGTTTTTTTCCTCCTTTTCAGTAGGTTTCTGGGTAGGAGTTAATTGAGCAGAAACAAAAATTACACGAGTTCCAGGCCTGATTTTGGTGTAGGATGCAGCACCCTCCCCACGCTCTTCCCAGGCAGCTGCAGCACAGAGCAGATCAGCAAACGCAGCTGGGAAGAGAGGGAGGGAGGAGGGAGGTGCAAAGGCTCCCTGGGCGTCCTCAGGCACTATATCTGCACAGAGACATAAACCTGCCTTGAAATATGCCTTGGTAGATGGTTAACTGCAGCTATTGCTACCACTGGACCTCAGCAGTGAAGCATATTAATTTAGGGAACTGACTTCCTGGGTAACGAGCAATCCTTCCCTAAGCAGCTCTCTTAAAATGCACAGCTCCCAAATGGAGAGTGCTTTTTGTATGCATTCTGGGATGTAGGAACATCATTCCCTCAGCTTTGGCAACCCAAATTACTGATGATCTGGACAACCTCTCCCTTGAGACTGCATCATCAGCTTTCCTCAGTTTTGTTTTTTTTTTGCTTGGAAACACAGGGCAGTGAGAAGATGAGATAAAGACACACTGCAGTGCTGTGAGACACGGCGGTTCCTCAGCAGATTCACAGAAACTCTCCCAGGAGTGCAGATGCTATTCTCAGATCTCTGGTTCATGTTGGTGTTTGAGCACTTAGCATATGAGATCCTGCAAAAGTCACTGAACCTGAATCAAAGCAACTTCAAAAAGAGAGAAGCTGCTTGACAATGAATCTGGACACAAGGGGTTCAGGCATTTTGAACCCTGGCATTCAGCAGCTGTTACCCGGAGGGACTCCTCTAGGGGATCTGGTATTTCAGAGAACTCCTTTCAAAGCAAGAGTCAGTTGTTAAACAAGGCACAGGGGAGTCTGAATATTTATTCAGCCTTAGCTCTGCCCCTTTGAGCATGACACAGCAGCTCCCTATTGTGAACACCTGTCTGCTGTCAAATTAGCAGGACTGCAGCTTGGACAGAGAGTTGTGTTCACAGAAATCCTGGGAAGCAGCTTTTTCTGTGCTGAAAACACTGCAATCTGCTTCCTGGAAGCACAGAAACAGTCAGGAATGTATTTGGGCACTCTAGTTTCTTCCAAATATACGTACATCCCACCACTGTTGGTAAAGGTATCAGATTGCGTCACTGGGTATAAACACACATTTTTGGGGATTTTTTTGGATGCAGAAACAAAAATTCTTACGCAGTTCTTGATTTCCAAAATAGTTTTAATTCATCATTAATTGTACAATGGTAAAATCTTCCAGTGAAAATAGATGATCTTTGTTCTGTCACTGCCAGTTTAGGACATGCCTTCTCACATAGGAGAGGTGTCAGTAAAGGCAAAAAGAAACTTTAAAAAACCAAACCAAAACACAAGGTCAAGTCAATTTTATTAATGTTATCTGGTTACCAGCAATACAGTGCTGAGCAAACAGAAGCCACTGATAAATAAATGATGACTTGCTCTTGGGCTGTGAAAGGAAATGCCTGCCTTTTCACTGCAGTGGAGATGGCTCCCAGTAATGGCTCTGGTTCAGTCCTGGAGAACACTGAGAGTATGTGGGATACTATCAAAATGAAAATGTCATGGGTGCTCATCTCCACACACAGCTGCACCCTGTTCTGTCCTGGGTTCTGCAGAATGCTGCAGCTGGGGCTGCTTGCTGCTTCCAAAGTGTTGGTGGATCCAACACCCACCCAATTAAAAGGCATGTTCTTGTACCACCTGAAACCCAGGCATGGACTGAGCCCTCTTGTCTCCAAAGGCCCTGGGAAGGAAATTGGCTTTAAATGGATGATTAAAGGCTGGCAAGCAGTTAGCAGAAGTGGTGTGCTCAAGTCATGCCCCCTGCACGCCCTCCTGCACAGAGGGCTGGGAAAGTGACCTGCCTGTGTTGTCATGGGGTGCCTGTGGACCGGCTATAAATTATGAGGGGGTCTGCATGTGCCCTTCTGAGGGGCTTTGCAGGGGCCATGGCAAGTGAGAGGTTCTGCACTTTCTGTCCTGGAGCTGAGGTATCTTCCTGAGACAAAGTCCTCTGGCAGAAGGATATATGCCCCGCTCCCACTGTGCCACCACCATGGGGACTTCCAGTGTTGGGGAGAGAAAATATGCCTGAGCAGCTCTACCAGAAACACATGTCTGAGAGTTCCCCTGAGGAGAAGCCCCTGCTGATTTGGGTCAATGCTGCTTCCTGCATTTTGCAAACAACTTCTGTAAGGATGTGATTTATTTCTATATGCCACCTGAAACAAGTCAAATGCCCTCCAAAACATCAGAGAAACCTCTGCCACCCTGGATTACCTGTGCAATCAACCCCCAACAGATCCTGCTCTAACAAAAGTATCCTGTCTTCCTCCTTTTTCCCAGGTAGTGTCAGGTCTAATTGTAAGTGGGTTTGGAAGTTCTTCTATTTTAAAGATATGATAATAATCTTCCTTCCTTCTACGATAATAATTCTTCCTCTGCCCTACTTCTAGGCTTTCTGGCATTCAGAAAGGTCAATAGTCTAACTCCTAAAGGAGCTGAATACAAATTTCTTTTGTATCTGAAGAACTGAATAAAACGGATGGTTATTTTTTTTGACACTGTATACTGGGGACAATGTAAAACTTTCTTGTCAGTCTAGTTCCCCTGGTATACCTGTACTGCATGGACTTCGCAACTCCAGCAAGCAAAGAAGTTCGACCAGCAAAAGGCATCTTTTGCCAGGTGGTGTACAGCACGCTTTGCCTGTGGTAACACACTTTTTATGCAACACTCCTCTGAGAAAACAGAGGATGTAGCATCAATGTGGCAACAGCCAAACATGCTGGAGGGGAGAGGTGTCAAACTGTCCAGGGAGCTCGGTCCAAGGAGGAGGAGCAGTGGAGAGCACAAGAGAGCCCAGGCATCGGCTTAAGAGCCCCTGTGAATATACACACAGCTGTGCCCTGGAGAGGATGCTGAGAGAAACTTCCCAAAGGATCTATGTGGCCTCTGGCTGAGGCTGCAGGGAGCGACTGAGTGCTAGTGTGATGTGTGCCATGGAACTTCCTACCCTGCCTGAAAACTGCTCCAAGGTGGAGGGAATTAATTTACTATGCCTTGATTTCTGTTCATCTGATCATGAGTTTCCTCAAGAGCAGGTTGTTCTATACCTGTTCTGACAAAAATCTGTCCCCAGTAAGGTTTGTGGTATCTTCAGGCACCATGGTGAGCGAAGCCACAACAGAAATGGTCAAGACATCACTTGTGTTTGTTCAGACTGAGTAGGAAGCTGGAAAAGTGGAGGTCACTCCACAGTAATGGTTTGATGACTGGTTCTACTTGCCTTGCACAAGTAAGAGGGGAGAGTTTGGTGCCTACTGTCCTCACTCCAGTCTCAGCAGGCTTCACATCAACATGGTGGTGACCCTAAATGTCAGGCAGTTTCATGAGGATGCAGAGCATGTGCTGTTGTTTTAGCAGATTTCCCAGACACTGGTCTCTGGGTAAGAACTCAATTCCAGGGGTTAGCTCAAGAGAAGGCAGACTTTGCAAAGAAACTGGAATTAGAAATTATGTATTAAAAATGAACTGTGTATTGCAGCAGGTGAATTGAAATGAATGCATTATAAATAATAAATAGAATAAATAGCGTGTGATTTAAATCCTATAAATATAACAGAAGGGAATACTTGTGTACTGAACATTTTGAAATCTTGAAAATGTTAAAATACCACAGATGGGTAGACAAACATTGCACAGATTTCTGGTGCAGCCCAGTTTTGTTACTTTGGTTTTACAAGAACTAGTCTGGCTTGTAGGCAGTTTGAGAGTAAAAATAAAAAAATCTACATTACTTCCATAGCTTCTAACTGAAGACCACATTCTCTGGTTCCTCTTTCCTCTTTGATCCAGCTTAAACTGGAGGTCTGAATGTAATACACATAATCCTTCAAAGAAACGTAAGGCTCTGAAAGAAATGCAAAAATTTATTGCCTTTGCTCCTTTCCTACTTCCCTTTCTGTACATGCAGCTTGGGGATAAAAACAGCTGCTCTTTGTTTTTGTTTGCACAACACCCAAATCAGCAGATTTGGTCCATCTCTGGGCTTTCTATATTCTGCTGAAAAGCCTGCATTTTCCAGGCGGCCATCAATCTTGCATTCCTGCAGGAGCTCAGACTGAATCTGCCTGCCTGAAGGCACTACCACGTGCTTTGCTCTTGCACCCTCCTCTGCCTCATGCCACTTCTGAAAGTGTCCTTACACAGCTGTCCTTACAAGAGATCTCTGCTGACATTTGTATAATCTGCACCAGCCCAGAAAGCAGCGTATTCCCACTGCTTGTACAACAGCTACATGGCAGTGCTCGCTGTATCCCGTGGCAGGGGGAAGGAGCTAGATCATCTTTCATGTCTCTTTCAACCCAAACCATTTTGGTGCTATGGTTCTGTAATCTCACTGCCGTCCTTAAGCAAAGTCTCAGGCACTCATTTGAAAACACTTGCTTCAAATGGGGGATCACTGTGCCCCCGAGGCTTTGTGAAATAAAATTTTTCTGCATAGTATAGTAAAATAAGAAGCTCCATGTAAAGGCATGCTACATCATATTGTCCTTTCCTTGATTCCCATGTAGTCTCTTGTTTCATACAAGCTTCAAATTTAGAAATTCTTTGTATCAAGAAAATATAGCAAAGCTGCTGCTTGACTACAGCTCTTGCATTTAGAGATGTGTTGGTGTTCCTTTCCTGGAAAAGTTCTGACTGTTAATAGAACACTGTGTGCCACTCAGTGCTTGACCCCAAGACTGGCCCAGTGAAAATAATCAAAACTTCCCACAAAATAAAGTTCTGCTCATTCTGAGTGAAAAAGCAGGTCCTTCATTAACTTTACTTCTTTTGCTCATGCTATTCTTATGAGTGTAGTCCCCAGATGGCACTGTTTGGCCATTTAATATGGTTTTTTCTTCCTTTCTAAAAAACCATTTTTTTCAAGTTCATATGCAACTAGTCTTTGAAGAAATGCTATGCATTCCCTCCATACAGAAGGAAGGGACTGCTTCCTAGGAGTCATGGCTTGATGATGGGATTATTTATTTCTTCTCATTTTTAGAGTCTCCCCCATAGAAACGGCTTTATTCTTTTTGAACATCAGTGTTCCACAATTCTCTTCTCTCCCTGAGCCGCTTCCTCCCATGACAGATCTTCTCCTCTATCACCTTTGAATGTTCTTCGAGTATTGCAGGCAGCAAGAAGCTGACAGCAAGGCCCTGCTGTACTTGGCTAGGTGGTATACCGTGAAGCATCATACTCAAAATCTACCATCTTTCTTTTCTGCTCCAGGTTACTGCACTTATGCTGTCAAGGGTGTTTATGTTTCTTTCCTTTTTTTAATGTCTTTTTTATGACTGCTTCCATTGTTAAGTCACACTTCAAATACTTGTAAGAAAACTAAGGTGACTTTGACACATTTTTATTCAGATAGAGTTTCAAGCTAATAAGGGACTTCTAAACTCTTAATATCTACTAAGATTGCTACTGCTATGGTTTGAGAAAAAGCCAAAGAATAATTTTTCTTGTTGCATTCAGTACTGAGGAAGGGGACCCAGGGCCAAATAAAACCAGGGCTGACATAATGGACAGAAATATTCAGGGAAGGAGGCATAGTGGCAGTGAAATTCATTCTCAGGTAGAAAGAATTAAATTCCTCATCCAGTGAGGGAAATTATGAGCTTCAGGAAGAAAGAACTTGACTGCTCAGTAAAGTCACGTTAAAGCAACAAAATGAGGGAGACATATTTCTTGGTGCTCAGCTTGGAATTCTGAGGAATGGCTGATTAAGAGAAGTCAAAGGTGGTAGGTGCTGACTGCAATAGCCATTCAGAGACAGGACTGATCTGTGTTATCCTATGGATGGTATCTTGTTTACATTCTTACTAGTGATTTTTGGCACAAGAATTAGAACTGGATTATTTAAGGAGATGAGAGGAATGATACAACATGAGTTTCAGTAACCTAAAGTGATAAGATTATGGTCTTGAGAACCAGCAGCCAGAATCTTTGTGATCAGCTGGAAATACACCAGAGGTCGTGTAGGAGAAACAAAATACGTGACAGCACGCCAGTTACAAAATGATCAGAGTACTGATGGGGCACAGCTGGGAGAAGTTCTTCAGATATATCATGGCCTTTGCCAGCAGAGAGGAAAGAGACTCTCAGGGTCACTCAGAATCTACTGAGGCTTTCTTCAAAACACTGTGGGTAGTGCTGGTCACTTGCAATATTGAAATGAGGCCCAGTGGGAGAAACTATAATCTTGGTGGGTGCAGCATAGCCAAAAGGGGACAGTGTTCTCTACAAAGTTATGAGTGCAGAGGGATGAAAAACTTGCTAGGAGTGAGAGGAGATAAGCTGGATGACATGAAGTTCCAGCACATGAAAAAGGGATCACCAGTGCTGAGGGTGGAAATTCACAGCTTCCTAGCAATTGCAATTCATCTTCCTGGAACAGCCTAAGAAGCCCAAATAACAACAAGATGGAGTGTGACAGGTTTAAGGACACCAGCATGTAAGATGACGGGAAAATGATGGTTTCAGAGTCTGAGGAGTGGCCTCTTCATCTATTTCCCTGTGCCATTTTGCCTAAAAAAGAGATGTGATTTGTCATAGTTCATTCTTCCTTGTAGAGATTTTGGGACTGAGTGTAATCACTGTTGCAAGTAAAATAAAATTAAAAAAAACCCAAAAACAAAACAGAGGGGAAAAAACAACAACAAAAAATCTTGACCTGCTGTTGTACCTGTTGTACTGTGTGTTTTTGGTGTTCTGAGTATGTTGATAATTAAATTCACAGTAGAGTTTTCTTCAGTTTAAAATGGAATGGGTAAGGAAGATTCCTACTTCAATAAAAGAGGATACTCAGATGCCTGTCCTAATAATACAGGCATTCAAGGAATGCAAAACCTTTCTCACTAAGGGCTGTATAGAAATCTCATCTTCTTGACAGTTTTTGATTGTTGGTTATTTTAATTCTTGTGATCATTGAAAGCTTTCAAAATTCATTAAAATGGACACAAAATACTACTTTTAAAATTTTTTTTTACTGTCAGGAACACTGGTGATATTTGAAAATCTTCCAAAAGCTCAGCCAATTCCAGTGTTGCTGAGAGCCGAGTCTCATTTACCATCTACATTTTGAGAAAACAGACACTGAGAACAGCCTAAGTGAGGCAGAAATCCTGCTTAAGGTTTGTTTCATTTGATGGATATGCCAGAAGCTGTTTTAGAAATGAAAAGAAAGCTCAGACAATGAAACTTTTTCAGTTTACTAGTGCAGATAAGGTTAACAGCCTGCAATCAGATGTAAGGAGTTCTTGACTGATTTCCTCTAGAAATCAGATTTACAGGCTTATTTATAATGTCTCTATATGTCACTGTCAGTCCATCTTAACATTTTATTCCCCTTATCAAGTACACAGAAACATGTAGAGAGGCAGCAATGTTTCATGACTTGAGGAAACAGGCAGCTGAGTAAGGTGGAGAGGACCTATGAAAGGCTGGAAATGATTTTGAGCCTCTCAAGATTTGAATCAAACTTCACTTTTTTTTTGGTTATTTTCGATCAGTAGATGTCAGTAGACAGTCATGATTAAGCAATTTCATTGTGAATGTTGTGTGCTTGGCTAATGTTTTTTTTAAGGAAAAGGGAAGACAATCCCAAGGTGAATGGGCTGTCTGGATGAGAACCATCAGGAGTAAGGTCAGGACTGAGCAGTGACTGCAGGAAAGGTAATTCTGGCAGTGGGAGATCACGACCACCAACTCAGTGATCACTTACTCCAAACAGACCCCAGGGAGTTTTGAGGAAGGGAAGAACTGTGCCTGAGGACTAATTAGCACGAGAAGTGAGAGACAGAATGAGCAAACAGGGGGTTGAATACTAATTAATGCCATGTAATCCATAAGCAATAAATGCTGATGCCTTTATTAAAACGTACAAATGGCAAAGTTTTGATGATAAGGGAGTCAGCCTTTTGTGGGTTACTATCGTGCTCCCTCTGCACAAACCAGAGCAAAACGCAGAAATACCTTGCCCCGGTGCGCAAGTTGGTGCTGCACACCAGGGAAGGAGCCCGCAGTGAAGCAGTAAAGCAAACTTCTGCCTTATTAAACCTTAGGAACACATGAGACATCACAATTGCATCAATTTATGAGGAGGGGGAAGCAAGAGGTCTAGCCATATAAAGAAATGAAACTGTAGAAAAGCTAGATGGTTTTGTTTTTCTGCCCGGCTCTGTTTTCTTGGCATGGCTGCAGTGGTCAGATGTGAACACAGGGACAGGTAACTCAAATGTGGTAATGCAGATAGTCTGTCTCAGAAACCTACTTCCATTGGGTGACATTGCACCAGGCTTGGCTCCCTGAGATCATTAAGGCAGGCTAAGTTCCCTCTGATCCCCTGCGCTCCTTCACAGGGCATGCAACAGCTAACAGCTTCCCCCACGGAAAACACAGCACTCTGTCACTGCAGGAACAAGCTGGGAAAACCTCAGAATCAGTGGTCTTGGAGAGACAGTTGATTCAGGGTGGGGAAGAGAGAGGGCCCAGGTGTGATAACTCTGGCCACGAGGGGAAACCAGGCTTTTCCCACAGGGGAGAGGAAATGGGTATGTCTGCATGGCAGGCTGTTACTCCGTGACAAAACTATCGGACCAAGAATTTCTAGGTACAGGGAACTGGAAGAAATTTATCCTGAAAATATAAACACTTGAAAACCTTTTTCAGAATTTACTGATGCCAGGGCTTGATGATGCTGATTAATTACCCTAGGTGATTATCCTAAAGACAGCTAAGTTGTTGTTTCTTCCCCCCCCACAAACACTTTTGCTTTGGATAATTAACCAGCTGACAGGTTCTTGTTTCCCTGACCTCTCTGCAGTCACTAACACATCTTATTAAGGCCCCTTGTATAGTTTCAGCTCCTCCCTTGGCAATGACTTGGCTATTCAGCGTGAAATTTGACGAAGTGCACACTTCAGTTAGCAAGCGCTCCAGCAGCCTGCACTCTCAACGCCTGCCAGCCTTCCTCACTCTCTTCTTTCTTAACTCAGACACTTGAGGAGCGTCTGAGCATTAAGATGAGCAGGCTTATGATGCTGACTTGGTACAGCAAGGCAATTCCCCACAGAGAAAAACAACACATAAACACCTCTCTCCTTGAAACAAGTGCAGTAAGAGGTGTCAAAGAGGAAGCTGGTTCCTACAACAGGAGGTGCTTACATTACACATTGGTATTTTTTAGCGCAATGTAGTGTTTAGCTACTAAAAATATCTAGGCCTAAAGTAAAGAAAGGCAGTGTTACTGAACATCTGGCACCTGCAGGTCAATCACTTTAAAGAAGGCTTGAGCTCAGAGAAGGGAGAGATGTGAGGCAAGAAGTCTATAGAGATAAAAAAAAGCTTTGCTAGGATATTTCGGGAAGGTTATTTTAGTAAAGTCATATGTCATGGAAGAATGTAGCTACATTTCCTACTTCATCGTTGTAATTGTTTATCACCATTGTTCATACAGACTCAGGAAAAGAGGATTTCTGCATCATGAGAGATTCTCAGTAGGAAAAAGGCCATGTGACTAAAGAAAACCCTATAGCACTAGGCAGATCAGGCAAGCAAGGAGGGCTGGAGGGAGTTGAAGTCATACCCTGCATGCTGAGTACAATGTACTAATGTCATGGAGAAGCAGCAGCTAAGCAGAAAAAGGGACAGTCCTGTTTTTTGCAGTTGCAGGGTGCAGTTGCTGGATTCCCTGGTAACCAAGATGCAAACATTTGGCTGTTGCACATGTTTCTGGATGGGATGCTTTGGCACCTGATAAGGGGTCAGCTTACACAACAGGCACTGACAAAGTCTGTTTGTTGTTTCCAGTTCTCATTAAATCTGGAAAAAACTCATATTGCCAGGCCCCCTGTTCACCACCTATCTAAAAAATAGCTAAGGATGTCAGGAAGCAGGAGAGAGACTTTCAAAAGCTTTTGCTTTAGGAAGAATAAGCAGATTAGGAAAGAAAATGGGATTAAAGGAGGGGACAACAAGATAAGTGGTAAAATTGCAGGGAGGAGAGATTATGGTCAGTTTTCATATGTAACAAAAATATATTGCTTCAGCTGAGACCTGATTTGGCTCCTCCTCTCAGTGCCTGCCCTGAAGGCTAGATGACTGGCATTACTCTAGCTTGTGGAGTCTGCTGACATTTGTGGGGAGTTTCAGACACGTGTATTACCAGAATCAGTCCACCTACTTAAGTGGTTTTGGAAGTTTTCCTTGAGGTTTTACTCTTTTTCATTCATGTTTTAACCAGTCCATTTAGACTGAATGAAAAGCTAACCTGGAGTCACAGCATCCCATGATCTTTTCTAACCAGCAGCGCATGTGGGGTTCATGCTCAGTGATCCCAGTTGATGGTTGCAGCTCTGAGAGAACCTGCCTGGGTGAGTGCACAAATGCAGCTGTAAAGCCAGGGCTTTCATAAGCGGGAATGACTATTTACATCTCTGTACAACCCTGTGTAGAGGAGGGGGATGCAGATATCACTGCTAAGCTGTGTACGCTTTGAGTGCAAGGCTCTGGAGGAAATTAACAAGCAGCTTCTTTCTTCAATTAGTTCTTGCTCTGCAGCTTTGCTTTCCCTTCAAAAGCAAGTAATCTCATACTGCAGCAAGTAGCAAGTCTGCAGTCTACAGAAACAAACCAGGCTTTGGCTCCCTACAGCTCACCAGCTCAGGGGTTATCAGGGGTTATCTTCTTCAGTGATCCGTGGTTGCCTCAATCTTAAATCCCATAAGCTCTGCAAGCATGTTTTCCAAAATAGCTAAATCTGAAGGTCTTCAATTAGTTCTGTGTGCACACGTGCGTGTGTGCACAAAGATAGACATTTATTTGATGTGGGTAAAGCTATTATTTCTCAACATGGTATTTTTCTATATGAAGAAATTCCTGTTCAGTCTCAGATTTCAGAAGATGGGTTTATAATGCAGTTCTTCTGCTTTATCTTTTTCCTCTGCAACTACAAACCTCTGGAGGCTTTGCAAGTGCACCAGAATGGAGGAGGGAGAGTCACACTTCAGCAGACAGTCTTTTATAACCTTTTCTGATGTTTTACTGTGGCTTAAATACAGCAGAGACCTGACATACATTCAAATTGCCATGTACCGTAGAATGGAGAAATTATAGGAGAGAAAAAATTACTATGTATCCTTCTGAATTTCTAACTACATCATCATGCTTTCAGAGTACCAGCTCACCTTGGGAAATCTGTTTTTTTATTACAGCTTCACCTAATTTTGAATTGATTCTGCTTCACACCCCTTGTATGTAAAAATGGTTGCTTTTACTTACACATGTCAATTTTGGCACTGTTCACATTCCTGCTCCACTTATGTGCTCCCCAATACAACATTAAATGTATTAGGGACAGGTTTAAGAGGTATCACTAATTACAGAAAAGAGATGGTTGTTTAAACCATTGGCATGATATGTTCACATATCTGGCCTTGTCAGTGTCAGAAGAAATGCCCAGGTTTCACATAAACACACATACACTCAGATGTGAAGTCCTGTTAAATTAGGCCCAGAGAGGGAGAATAACTGAGGCAGTTCAAAAAGCAAGGTGGTGAGCTGCAGATCCCCAGAACTTATTAACAGCAGGTAAAGAAAGCAAAACTACAGGGGAATCAGTCAAAATAAAGCTAAGTAAGAGAATGGGAAAGATGAAAAAGCATGAGAAAACTGGCTGCATATTGGCTGTGTTTGAAACTACAGGAGAAGGGAAGATAGGGCCTGTTTTTCTAGTCAAACTGTGAAACATAAGAGGTGAAAAATTCAGGAGAAAATGAGCTGGGGAAGTAGACATGCTGAGTGCTCACTAATGGGCAGTGTTTCATTAAGCGCTGGCAGAGGTCACAGAGACTGTTGGAATGGGGTGTGCTCCTCCCTCAGGGGACACACCAAATTTCTACCTTATCTGCTTTTTACTTGTTGCCTTAGTTAAGAAAAGCTCTGAGGGATGCCAGGGAGACTAACGATATCACCTGGCTTCTTTTAATGTCGGTTACAAAGACACTTATCAAATGGTGTTCCTACTGATTTAGAAGAACCAGTGGTACCTGTTGAAGACATAGCTTGGTTGGCTTTCTGTCTGCTTATTTCTCAGCAGACTTGGGACAACACCTCCAGAGAGGGCTTCTCACAGAGCCTGAAATTCCTCCTTCAACACACAGAGAGTATAAGTTTGCTTGAGTGGTTCTTCACAACAGCAGCAGTAGCAACGTGCTCTCCTGCAGGGAAAGATGCAAATTCATCTCCCACAGGGATGGGTTGTACTGTGCTCTGAAATGCTCGTTGGCTCTGATGAAACAACAGCCTTCTGAATCACATGGATTGCACTACATTGCACCTTTCCTGACACTCTGATATGAACCTTTAACCTTCTAAAGGCTATTTAAGTCAGCCATTGCCCTTTGACATAAATTGATGCACAGAACCCTGTTTATGCGCTTTAAAACTGGGAAGCACACAAACATTTCCTGCGAATTCTCATGAAATCACCAGCTCCCAGGCCATAAACGTGTTATGCACAACAGAGAAGGTTATACCCAAGGGCTTGTAAAACGGCCACAGCAGTGCACAGCAGTGATTGTCAGTATGTTATGTTGTGATATGCTTGTATACTCATAGACAGTCAGATTTAGAGTCTTGTACAACACTCAGGATTCTTCCTGTATTTGACCCCTGCCGTTAAGTGCTACAGTAATGGACTTGAAAGCATGTTGGTACAAGAACTTGCCAAATGGTGATGGTATGCTGTAAATACCCAGTGATAGGTCCTAGGGAGTGTGAATCACATGCCAGATAGTGTTTTTATGTCTGTGGAGAAATCCTTTTGCCTGAACAGAGAAATTCTGATCACATGTGGGAATTTGCAGGTTTGAATGATGGGAGAAAGCTGCAGTTTGGGGAATTTCCACTTCCTGAAAGCAATACTTACACACGAAATAAAAAGAAGACAGAAGTTTCTTAGTTTTGTGATTCATAAACACTGCCTACCATTAGGGTGTTTTATATTTGTTAGGCAACCTTTCCTAGCTTCTGCTTTGAGAGTCTCACTCACTAAGGTTTAAAGGGGAGGAAGAACACCATAAAGAGCAACGAATACAGATTTTCTTGGACATACAAATAATGGAACTTTGAGACACATTATCTACAGCCATTTTAAAGTTTTAATACAATGGCCCAAAGTTTCCCTTTGCCCTTTCTTACCAATTCAAGCAACATTCCTTGGATGTTTTTCTGAATTTCATTGCACTGCTCATAGTCAGCTGAAGTTAATTATTGAATACTAACTTTCATGGGCCTCGAGCCATGCTTCTGCAAAGAAACTAGTGAATAGTATCTGCAAAAATATAATTTTTTTTAACATACTAGTTTTGGATCATCTTAAGAAGTGAAAATGTTAGCAGCATTCTGAGTAGAACCACAAAGTGGTAAGCGTGGCCAGAAAATGCACTTAGGTACCCTAAAGGTAGCATAGTGCTCAGGGATGTATTACCCAAATTTAAACAGCATGAATCCACATGACACAGGCTCCTCAGTTGTTTTTTTCCCCTGTATTTGGAGACTCTAGGAAAGCACAAATAGAAAGCTTTTATCCTGAACCCATTCACACATGCTTCCCACATCACAGCACCTTTGCCTCGTGGCAGGTGTTGCAAAGCCCAGTATTAACAGGCCAGTAAAAACTGGTTTTACTGGCAGTAAAACCACAGACCGACCAACTCCAGCAGGAAGACATTTTTCAAAGCATGGTACAGTGCATTTGGCCTGTGTTCACACAAAACAGATCATGCTTTGTGCTGAGGGAAAAGGCCCAGCAGGAAAACCCCTCTGGAGTCTGCTCACATGGTTCTTGTAGGGTCACACGTGAGCACATGCTCAGCGCTGCGGGGCCGCAAACACATCGGGGCCAGCAGCAAAGCGTGGCAGGGCGGCTTTGTCCTGGCTGACCACAGAGACATGTCCAGCTGTGAGTGTAAGTGCAGCCGGCAGGGTGCTGTGCTTGTCGGGCCAGTGAAAACGTGCCGCTCACAGGTAAAGCCAACGACTCCTGTACGCTACAGAAACAGGTGACACATCTTTCCAGGGCAGTCAGTGGTGGGCCATACAAAAACTGCCTGGGTAGAGATGACGGGCAGTTTTGTTTGGGAGAATGAAGTACTGAGACTCCTTTCCTATTTCAATGAACATAGTGAGACTAGTGTAAACTCTGCTTCACTTTGCAGAACGTCTACCGTTTCCTTGTTCAGAAAATTAATTTTAAAACTTACTTCTCCTCATTCCTCTGCCATGATTAGCCTGCTACAGTCTATTTCCATTCCAACGGAAAGACTAAAAGATATGACTATTCAGTTTTATTAAGAAGCGTGTGTAAGTGTGTGTGTGTGTGAGTGTGTGTAGAAAGATTCTGCTGGCCAAACACCGGCAACTGGCACGGTGCAGGACTCCTTCCTCACCTGCCAAGCACTCTTTGCTACAACACTGCATCAAACCTCCTTTCCCCTCCCGCCGGGGAACGCGGAGTAGGGATGCGGGGCGGGATGAGGGGATGGAACGCGGAGTTGCGGGTGCCGTGCGGGTTGGGTCGCAGGTGTGGGACGCGTGTGGCAGCAGGATGCAGGAGTGGCAAGCGGAGGCTAGGATACGGAGGTGAGACGCCCGGACGGACGTGAGGCCTGGCTGCGGAGCCAGAGGCAAGAAGGGGGGTCTGGTAGGCGGGATGCAGGGGCGGGTCGCGGGTCCGGGAAGCGGGGTGCAAAGCCGGGAGGTGGGTCCGGGAGGCGGGATGCAGGGCGGGACACAAGGCCGGGAGGCGGGATGCGGGGCGGGACACAAGGCCGGGAGGCGGGATGCGATGCGAGGCGGGACACAGGGCCGTACTTCCGGTTCGGCGCTGCCGTTACGCGCTCGCGGAGGGGCT
>VZRL01000410.1:161571-288483 GCA_013397895.1 Origma solitaria | reverse complement strand
CGGGGCGAGGCGGGAGGGCGGGGCGCCGCAGGTGCCGCCCCGCAGAGCCGGCGTAGCGCCCGCCGGGTGAGTCGGTGCCGCCGCCGCTGGGGCCGAGCCGGGATGCGGCTGCGCTCGGGGGTGTTCGCTTCCTCCTGCCTCCTGGTGCAGGCCCTGGGCGTCGCGCTGTTCCTCCGCGGCTTCTTCCCGGTGCCCGTCAGGTCCCTGCCTAGCAGAGATGCCCGCGCGGACCCTCCCGCCGAGCCGGCCCCGCCCGGCCCAGGTAATGCGAGGAGCTGCCCGGGCGCACCCTGTCGCTCGGTGTCGCGGGACACCTTTCTGTATAGCGCCCGCATGTTTCCAGAGCAGTTTCCGGAGTAGCTGAGAACTTAACTGGTTTTCACGTAGTTAATGGATCACAGCCAGGAGTATCTCCTCTCAGTCGCAAAAAGCCTCAAGCGTCAGCTGTCACTTTGTGGAAGGGTGTGCTTTCCTGTCGTTTTATTTCTCTTTCCCTGACTCTGACGGAACCGTGATACCCATCCTGTTTAATGGCAAGTTGTTAGCATTAAATGTTGCCACCTTAGCTAAGACGCCTCACGCGTTTCCTGTGATAACTGTGTTGCGTCCAAGATTCATTACTTCTGTGATGCTTCTGTGGTGTGTGAGTGTCTTAATACCACCTCAGTGAGACTTTTAACTCCTCAGTAGTGACAAAACAACTGTAATCATGCAGGTTGCAATATGCACAGTATTGCCATCCATCACTGTTCCATGTGAAATCACGGTCTTTACAGGTCCTGCCCTGTTCCACAGATGAGTTTGCAAAACCAAAATTTTCAAAAATCTTTTTAAGGAGTCAGCAGAGGATGTGCTGATAATGTAGCTGCCTTATATGATCAGTCATATAAGACTGTATTATTTTAGTAAAGTTATGTGGAGAAGAGGACTGTGTACTTGGAGGAATGTTCTTCACCAGTGTTTGGAACTTGTGGGGTGAAACTTGGTTTACTTGGCAGCTGAATCAAACTGTTTTGCTCATACAAAGCTCTTGCTGGGGTCACTTACTTATGGTTAACTTTGTGGAACAGGACTGTAACTGCCAAACTGAGTCTTTAGCTGTTTGTTATTTATTGTTAATTCTTCTGAAGTGTGTGACATTATGCATATGGGGACAGGCTTACTTAAATTGTGAGACACAGTGGAGGGAAGAGAAGGTTGTGAGATTTACAGTGTGATGTGCTGGTATTGGTTAAGCAGGAACACTGAAATAATCTAATCTGGTAAGAGACCTGAGTGGTTTCTGCTGAAAGGCAAATTGCTTTTTAGCTGGAGTTTACCAAGACTGTCAGAGATATTTGATAGGCTGCTGCAAGTGAAATATTGCACTCACATGTGATTATTAGCAGGAGACTTATGTAGAGGGAGACTGTTTGCATGGGAGGGAGATGTCAGGCAACTGAGTTTTGAAAGGACCGGTTTGTGTTGAAGACTGTAAGTATGCACCACAGGGCTCTCCAAGCAGTTTAAATTTAGGCTTGTCACTAGCAATCCTAGGTGTAGTAGGCAAAAATGAAGTGACAGTGGAAGAACACTTACTTTCTGTAGTTCTTGGTTATAGTTTGCTTGCAGAGTAATGTCTGGATGGTAAGGTCTAAAGGCAGGGCATTGCTTGCTAAACTATGATTCAACCTACTTTGGTCCTATTTAGAAAAGAATATTTCTCCAGTGCTTCTGTATGTCCTGATTGTTTTGTTTTGTGAGTTGTGAGTGCCATTGATTCCATGCTGTCTTGGCTGATACTGAATCCTTGCAGCACATCATAGTAATAAGTTTTTGGTAAAAAACCTGTGGTTTCCTTCACAGAAGCCCAGCTTCCTTTAAAGTAACTGTTTTCTAAGTAACCCTGGCAGAGATAAATAAGCATGCTGCATGGCAAGACTTGGACATTGTGTTGCTTTAGCTATCTTACAGTAAGTATTTTCACATGGTTTGTGAATGACTCCAAATGCATTTGAACTTCTCAGTGCTTTGGCTTTCTGATGAATAACGCTGTAGGAGGAAGTTAGAAGTAGGGTATATGTGTTTGTGATCTGAACATTTTTGGTGTCCAGCAGGCTTTCTTTCACTAAGCATGTGGATAAGAGAAAGATTAACTAACAGAACATCCAGGGGTGCCTTGTTGTTTTTCATGGAGGGCCAAAGCATGCCTTTAAGTTGATAATTCAAGTCCTGGAAAAACAAAATGATCAATTTCATTAGGGTTGCTTGCACTTAGCATTTTGTCGTTGTTGAGATTTTCTTCTTCTCCTTGCTGTGCCCTCCTCCCCCATTTCCTGGAAAAATCACTAGCAGTAATTAATTTGTGAATGTCGATTTGTTGATGCTTATCTATGTACCCCAAAATACAGTTTCTGAGGCTGTTTTTGAGGCTGTTGTGTTAGACACACCATTATCTGCAACCTTTCCAAATTGTCAACTACTTATGCAGAAAAAAACTTTTATTCTAAAGGAGTGTAAACCCCCTAACTTTATATAATGCATGTACTGAGAAGTTGGTTCAACACAATGAAGTCTGGGGAGAGGTCTGTGGGTAGGATGCATTCTGCTTCCATTTTGCCCTTCTGTGTTTTTCCTGATAGAGAAATGAGACCTGTGGAGGTTGGGCCAAAAATGCTGCTGGTAAGAGCTAAATGCCACCATGTGGTCCAAGTTCAATGCAGATGAAGAGTTGCTGTGGCCAGAATTAAGTCCATGAAAGACAAAGAGGTGGGCTTAAAGGCATGATGTTGCCGGCTACCTGATGCACAGCAGTGGTTTTCTGTGCCTGCCTTTATACTCTGTTCAGGGAATTCTGGAATTGGATTTTGGCCCTGTGGCTGCCATCACTGAACTAGCCTGGCATACGGTCTTCTACCTTGAAGGGAGTGAATGTGCACAAATCTTTTTCATACAAATTTCAGTGAAATTGTCTCTTTCTTTGTAATCTTCCTGTTATTGTATGGTGAGATTTGATAAAAAGGCATTGTTTATGTTGTGATGTGCAAAACTGACTATTAACACAAGTGAATGGTCTGTCTTTTTTCTAACAAAAGTTGTCTATCAGATACAATTAGTTCAGCTTTACTGAATTGAAAAAGACAGAAGGTAGCCGCTATCCTTTCTTATTACTTTGAACACTCTGAGTTTCAAAGCCTTTCCTCAGTTTTCCCAATTTCACATGACACATTCCATTCACATTTCGTTTTACTTTCTAGAGGCTGTATTGGTATTGTTGTTGTGCTACTTCTGTCCTGGATGGCTTGAAAACTCATCTTCCTCAAATTACTTCTTGTGTTTGCTGTTGTTTGCAGCTTCTCATTTCTGGGTGTACAATTAATAAAGAAGTTGAAAGCACTCATTTATGTGGTGAGGCTGTCCTTTAACTTCTGTCTAGTCTTTGATAAAATTCGTTGATGACTTTTATGTACCCTGTTTTTGTTGCTTAGGAATGGTTTCTAACTGGACCAAGATTCCTCCACCACTTTTCAAAAAAGTTGTCATTGTGCTAATAGATGCCTTGAGAGATGACTTTGTGTTTGGATCCAAAGGCAAACAGTTCATGCCGTATACTACTCAAGTGGTTGAAAAAGGGACTTCCTACAGTTTCATTGCCGAAGCCAAGCCACCCACTGTGACTATGCCTCGAATTAAGGTAAGTGGGGTTATTTTATGTTGTTTCGTTGGAGAAGCTTTTGAAATATGTGTTGTTTCATATGCCTGGAGTTGGCATAAAGGACACGTTTGTGGTGTTAGTGCACTCTGTGGCTGAATCTCTCCTTGCTGTGGTTGTGCAGCTGACAGAGTCCTGATTTGCCATGGCCAAGAGGTTAAGGCCCTAGTGCAGGCTTAAATGATTGACACTGCCTTTTTATTTGTAATCATGGGAGGCAGTAGTCTCTCAGTTGTTGAGTTTTACAGCTGTCTTCTGTTCAGGAACACTTCTATTGTATTTCCCTGTGCTCTTGTAACTTGCAAGACAAAATCCAGTTTTGTCATGGGGACGTTTTTGAAGAGCTTTAAAAGGAAATTGTGTCAAATTCCAGGTAAGTAAAAGATGAATTGTGATGGTATCATCAAACTACTTGATCATCCAGGCTTGTCAATGGTGGATGTGAATGACACCTCTGCATTGTAGAGGCTGAGGGAGTGATCATTAGTAGGTCAATGAGTGGGCGAGTGAGAGAGTGAGGGGGAGACAGTCTGGTAACTCTTTATAGGTGGACTGCATTGCTTTTTTTAGAAGTTTCTTACTGTTTTGAAGGTACTGTCATTGTTAATGTTGAGTCGGTTTACTTAGACCTAAACTCTGTTTTGGTGGTTTAATGACTAGTAAATGTAGCAAATTTCAACTGTCATTGAAAGCCTTTTCTTTTGTCCATTAATTAAGACAGTATTATTTTTACCTTTTATAAACCAGTTATCTCTGACATCATCTAGCACTGTGTTGTGGCAGACAAGGTTATCTGACAAGGTGGCTTGTGTTCTTTTCCTTTGTCATGTTTCCTTACCGAAAATAGAATTTGTCTGCCATCTGGTTCATTGCTTCCTCCTGGTTATATTATTACTGTCTTCTGAGCACTGGAAGCTTCTTGTTTAATGTGTCTCTTTTCTTGTTTCATTAGGCTTTGATGACAGGTAGCATACCTGGTTTCATTGATGTTGTTGTGAACCTCAATTCTCCAGCTCTGTTGGATGACAATCTGATATGGCAGGCGAAAACAGCTGGGAAGAGAATAATATTCTATGGTGATGATACTTGGGTTAAATTGTTCCCAAAGCACTTTTTGGAATATGATGGAACAACATCGTTTTTTGTGTCAGACTTCACAGAGGTGAGAGGCTTTGTATGATTCCAAGTTAAATAAAGTGAGTACAAACAGTGTCAATTTCTGAGAATGAATGAGTAAAGCTACCCTTGTTCTGAAATGCACACCTGGCAATTAAATGGAAATCGGATTTATATGTCTTTTTGGTATGGGCATTGTGAAACGAAGCATTTCAGTCCCTCATGCATATGCTGTGAGAAGTGTTGGGATGATACAGTAATCATCAGTGTATTACCCTGTAACTTTCCTAAACATACCGTTTTCCCACAAAACTTGTTGTGGTTGGAAGTTAGACTAGTTGCTTTGTTTAAAAATTCCACTGTCCACATTTCCAGTTTGCTATCACATTTGTATTAGTGCCTCTTTAAGAGACTCATTAATATATTATCATGGTCTCTTAGAGACATACTTTTATAGTATTGCATCACTTTTGTAATTGGAGTGAGAGTAGTGTTTCATGGTTATCAAAGAGGAGCAGAGGAAAAAAAGTGAAACAAATTCTGAGAAGTCTTACTCTGGGCACATTAGAAGAGTAAATGCTTTGGGAAATTTACTTCATTTTTGAACCTTTATGATTTATAAAACTTCAGGCCATTGACCTGCTGCTACTGACTTAACTATTTTATTATTTAAGGAATTTAGAAAGGTCTAGCATGAATTGGAAGACACTTTTAATTGGTTACACTAATGAAACTTGTAGAAGTTTCACCCTGGAGTGAAACGTACAAATGCTCTGCTGGGTCTGCGATTACGTGGCTCTCAAGCTCTCGTCGTTATGCAGTCGTCACGCTTTCTCAGTGCAATCTATTAAAAACGCAGCTTTTTATAGTTTTTTTGCTAGTTATGTCCAGACTCAAGTAAGTAATGTTGTGTGTGAAATATTGTAGGGATTTTTAATATCCAAAGAGAACATAGGCAACTAAAAATGTATTGCCAACCTAAACAGGAAAACAGGTGAGTTAGGTCCCAAATAGCACTTTCCAAATAGCTTTTCTTTCTTGCTGTGTTGTCAGTTCTTTGACTAATAGCAAGTACAATCCTTTTGTGTTTGCACACTATAAAAAACTGAGTTGAAAAATCAGGGTTTGTTGTACCCCTGTGCTTCCCATCACTAAATAGAGACTTTCTATTGTATTGATGTATCACTTGTGAAGTGATAGTCAGGAGTGTGAATGATGAAAGGGACTGAAAAGTTCTTGAAACAGTTTTTAAAAGTTTCTGTGGAAGCTTTGCCACCCATTTGCCTTGCCTGTATGTAGTGTGATGCTGTCATTACCAAAGAAGAGCTAATGAGGTGAAGAATCTGTTTTTCAAGACAAATGTATTTGACTGCCTGACATTGAACTAATCAGTTTTTTTTCTTGTTAACATTGTGAGTGACTGTAATTCTCATCAACTCTGATGGAACTTTTATGGGTAGTGTAGTTAACTTTTTTGTCCTTTTTACAAGAGGGAATTTTTTTTAAGCTTGTAATTGTTTTCATTTTCTTTGAGGTTGATGATAATGTTACCAGACATTTGGATAGAGTATTAAAGAGAGAAGACTGGGATCTTCTAATATTACATTACCTGGGGTTGGACCATATTGGACATATGACTGGGCCAAACAGCCCATTAGTGGGACCAAAGCTTCGTGAAATGGATAACATACTGAAGAAGATTCATATTTCTCTTCTTTCAAAGGTAACACAACTTCCTCTTGGGTCAGTGTCTGTTGGTTGTGGACTGACATTAAAATGGTTGCTGGTTGTTGTTGGTAGCTTGTTTAGTCCTAGACTAAAGTGGGTCTGTGCTTTTACTTCCTGGGTAGTTTCCCAGTTAACAGTGTTTCATTTTTAAGGATTTGCTGTCTGACCTTAGTACCATCTGTTAACAGCCTCTTCTGGGCAGCTGTGGGAAATAACACCCCCTTGGTCGGCAAGAAGAGGAGAGGAATGCCTTCCAAAATTCTCTCATCACTTGTGAATTAAAATGGTTGTTGGTGTGCTTTCTAGTAATGCAATTTAGCAGAAGGAGTAATGGGCATGTGTTTCTAATGGCTCTGATGTCCAAAATTATGGAGGCATACCTAATTCTTAGATATTTGAATAATTTAAATGGAAGTGGTGGTCTTAAACTACATTTCTTTGATGGTAAATGTAGCACATCTAAATATGTTTTTAGATTTGTAAGTACAGGTTGTCACTTACCTAAGCAGTCTGGATTTTGAAATACCAAGTCCTAGTTCCAGGTGGCCTGAAGCTTTTTTCTTGTTTACTTTTGGCTACTGCAATTCAGAATAGCTGGTCATGAAATTGCAATAGTATTTTTAGTGAAGTGGATGCTATTGCAGGAAAAGAGAGGTTAAATCCTGTGTGTGGAAGTAACATGAATGTTACAGTGGTTTTGCTGCCATTTTTTGGTATGTTTGCTTTTGCCAATTACATGCAAACCTTTATCTCAGTTTTAGAATGCAGACATAATAAAACCACTTTACTTTTTGGGTTGAATAGGTACTGGTAATAGCTAGAGATGACAAAAAGCGACTTTGTTGTGGAATGACTGTATATTTTCTATCACTTTGATTTAACATCAGTCTTTATTGACTGTCAGATTTCAACCCCAAATCAGTCAGATTTCAACCCCTAGAGCCCTTGGGAAACTAGAGACTATTAGAAATAGGATTATTTTTTAATATTGAATTGGTATTATTTTAATATTCACAATATTAATAATTCAGCATGTATATGAAAACTCAGTGAAGCTGAGGAAATGAGGAGGGGGAATATTTCTCTGTTAATGCTACTTCTTCTGGGCTCCTGGTTTTCTTCTCAGAGTGTTAACCTTTGTTTAATCCTCCAGAGAGTTTCTTGTGACTGCAAATTAAGGGGTTTTTTTGAAGCTTTTTTAATGCTTTTTTTTTGCTAAGATACTTGACAAGTGATATGTATGTGCCCTAACTTTTAAAAATTGGAAAAGTTACTGCATAATACTTAGTTGCAGAAATCTCTTGTTATCTGCCCCAGGGTGTTGTGAGAAGGTTTCAAAAATGAAATTTTGAGAATATTTGTGTTTGAAAATTATGAAGATAGTGAAAAAATATAAATGAATTGTGCTTATATGATAACTTAGATTTTTTTTTTCTGTGATTTGCAGGAGGAAGCTTCTCTGCCCAATTTGCTAGTTGTTTGTGGGGATCATGGGATGTCTGAAACAGGTAGTCACGGTGGTTCTTCAGAAGGAGAAGTGCATACACCACTGCTGTTTATCAGCTCTGCTTTTGAAAAGAGAAGTGGTAAGGATCAGAGAAGCATGACCTTTTTTTTAGAACTGTCTTAGTTTCAGCTGGTATAGAGTTAATTTTTTTCTTAGTAGCTGGTACAAGGCTGTGTTTTGGATTCAATATGAGAATAATGTTGATGACACACTGGTGTTTTAGTGTTTACTCTGAATCAAAGACTTCTCTGTTTCCCATGCTCTGCCAGTGAGCAGGTGCAAAAGGAGCCATTAAGGACCAGAGCTAGGAGAGCTGACCTGAACTGGCCAAAGGGATATTCCATACCATGCAACATCATGCCTGGTAGATAAACTGAGGGCTGCCGGTTGCTGCTTCGGGATTGACTGGACATCAGTCAGCAGGTGGTGATAAATTTTATTGTGAATCACTTGTTTTTCTTGGGTTTTAGTCTTCTCCCTGTCTCCTTTTCATTCCTATTGTTATTATTATTATTATATTTTATTTTGTTTCAGTTATTAAACTGTTCTTACCTCAACCCATGAGGTTTACCTTTTCTTTCTGATTCTCCTCCCCGCCACGGTGGGAGGTGTGAATGAGCGAGTGGTTGTGTGGCACTTTTTGTAAGGCTCCAGTATGTACCAGTGCATAATGTTTTCTAATGGGATGGAAATACTACTACTGTATACAACTCTAACAAGAAGAACAATAATTATATGTAGATTATAGTAATTATTATTGTAATGGAAAGGGGAGAGAGAGAGGAATAAAACATAAGAGAGGGAGAGGAATAAAACCCAAGAGAAACATGTGATGCACAATACAGTTGCTCGCCACCTGCTGATCAGTGCCCAGCCCATCTTCAAGCAACAATGCTGTGTTGGTTTTACTTGACCCAGTTTTTGCTAGTGAGTAGGGTGGGGTACAAAGATGGCTGCTGTGTGTCCTACATGAAGGTTCTGGAAGTTTTTCACCATGTCCAGCAGAGCCAATCTCTGATGGCCTTGAAGATGATGGACATGCTGCTGGCCAAGCCTGGGCTAATTAGACATGTCCGTTATGCCTCTGTGAAAACATATTTAAGAAGAAATCAAAACAATGTGAGCTCGCACTTCTTTTTAGCCAGAGGAGGAGGAGGAGGTAAAAATATGTGAGGGAAAACAACATGGAGGCACCAAGGTCAGTGGAAAGGCGGGGGAGGACGTGCTCCAGGCACTGGAGCTGAAAACCCTCTGCCAGCCATGGTGAAGACCATGGGGGAGCAGGTGGTGCCCCTGCAGCCCATGGAGTCCACGGGGGTGCAGAGATCCACCCAGGTGCCCATGCCAGAGGAGCAGGTGATGCCTGCAGGAAGCTGTGATCCAGTGGGAGTCCCAGTAGAGACTGAGAGTTGTAAAGGCCTTGCAGGAGAGAGAGAGAGGCCTTGCTCCTGGGATGGAAACAGCCTGGCCTCGGCTTGGCCTCAGCTTGGAAGTGTGCACCTTATGGACAAAAAACTCATGCTGCAGCAAATTCGGGCAGGTTTGCTGCTTGTGAGATTGGACCCACGCCAAAGAGGTTTGCAGAGGACTGTCTCTCTTGGGAGGGACCCCATGGCTAAGCAAGGGACTCTTCTCTCTAATGAACTGACCAAAGGAAAACCCCCATACCCTGCCCCCATCCCGGAGCTGTTGGTTGGAAGGAGGAAGGGGTTGAGCAGAGTAATGGTGCCTTAAGAGGGAAGGGGGGTGAGTGAAGAAACAGTGTCTTAAGAGGTTATTTTTACCTGTCATTTATCCTCCGACTCTGTTAGGTTAGTAAATTACTTTGCAACTTTAAGTTTTCAGCCTGTTTGTCCTTTTCCTCACTGTGTCCTCCCACCAATTTCCATATCTCAACTCGTGAGTCTGGTGTGTTTGTGTTAGTTTTTTTTCTTGTCCTCTGCACAGCTGCAACAGGGGAGAGTACAGAGAGCAGACATCCTAGGTGCCTGGCATTTGGCCAGAGTCAAATCACGACAAATGCACAGCACCCAGTCAACTCCCTGCAGTTTGTATACTGGCTGCAATGCTCTATGGTATGGACTATTGCTGTTCAGGTCAGCTGCCCCAGCTGCGTTCCTTCCCAGCTTCTTCTCACTGGCAGAGCACAGGAAGTGGAAAAGTTCTTGATGTAGAGTAAGCCCTCCTTTCCAATAGCTAAAACATCAGTGTGTTATCAACATTATTCACATACTGAATCCAGAGCACAGCCTTGTACCAGATACCAGGGAGAAAATTAACTCTCTCCCAGTTGAAACCAGGACAAGAACACAATGGCAAGTATAATTTATGTTGTTCTAGAATTCTTCATGAAAAGTGCTTTGGTTTCTTCTACAGCTGTTTGGCAAAGCCCATTCTGTGTGATGCAAAACTCTGGTTTTAGCCAATGTTACTATCTGTATCGTGGTGAAACCATGAATCAGGCTTTGTAACTGGTGAGAGAGTTGTGTATTTCTCAGATGATAATCTTTCACACCTCTGTCCTATCTTGAGTGTTGAGAGTTAATGAGATCTGTTCGGCTAATGGTAGATGAATAGGTTTAGATGCAAAATCCTATTTGAAGTCAGTTTAAATTTTCTCTTTCATGGCCAGAATATTTCCTTGGCCTTCATTTTTCCCTCTCAGACAGCTAGGATAGAGGAATGAATGACAGTTTCTCACACAGTTAACAAGGAGGAAGAAAGCCCTTGAGAGACTAGAGACTATTAGAAATAGGATTATTTTTTAATATTAAATTGATCTGATCCTTGTGAAAGGGTGAGAGGTGATGGCAGTGATAACATGACTGTTGATTACTTAAGGAAGTCTTGAGGAAGGAATATGGAGCATGAGTGTGTTTACAGTATGGGACGTAATTTTGTATAATTGATGTGAGTTTGCATGTTTCTGAGGCTGCTTTTCTACTTGTAGATAATAATAAAAAAGTCAGATGTAGCGTTGATTTCTTGGCAAGGACGGAGACAAAACCTCTGCAGTCAGTTTCAAAGCGTGCGGGTTTATTTGGGAAGAGGGTAGGAGGGGAGAGAAACCGACCACGTGACCGCTCTCGCAGTCCCCTGCCGGCCAGACAGGGAGAGGGTAGGAGGGCAGGGAGAGGAAGTTGCAAGAGACCCAATCTAGCCCGTGCAACCACATAAGACAGATTCCATGATGAATATTCTAATTTTTACTAACCAATCTAGAATGGGATACAAATTCTACATAATTTGCACACAGCCTATGAGAGTCCTCATATTACCATAGCTGTTATATATTTAAATCTTACAAAACTGGTTTTTCTACTTTCGGATCCACTCCAGAGGAAATGCAAGTTTCTGTTGTAACATCATTCAGCTTGAACCCTTTTTTCTCCGGCTATCCCCTGGTTGGTATTTCAAAGTTTGTCTTCAATTTCTATTTCCTCTGATGCTTCAGCATCTTTTGCTAAGCAATAATTTCCGTAAGACCTTCCCATTTCTTCTTCCCCAACAGTCAGATAGTTAAAGGTAAGAGGCAATAAAGAAATGAAGTAGTAGAGAATCTTTAGTCTACTTTGTAGAGTTGTGCTTAAATAAACTCTGACTGAGGGAATCGGTGGAATGTAGTTATACCAGGAGTGAATATTTTCACCAAAATAATACTCCCTTCTGCCTTTTATTCTGCCTCTTGCTCATTTCCATCTGATTTCTTTTCTTCTCAAGCCTGTGTGCAGAACCTTGATTTATTTATCTTGCTGGAGGTAGATTTTTCTATCTGTCATTTATAAAGCTGTTACCCAGCTGCAATAGAAAGCATTGCCTGAGGAGTCATTGACCTCTTCTCAGGTCTGGAAACAAAATGAAGTCAAGAGTGGACCAAAGCTCTTGGTTAAGTTTTTATTTTGTGAATTTCACCGGCCTATGTTGACAACCCGGCCACAAGAGTATAGATTATGTAAATGCAGTCTCATGTTATTTGGGATTAGTTTCTATGAGGTTTAAACTGAAGGAGCAGTTTTTGCTGTACAGTGAAACATATCTATTTACCTGTCCTTTGAGACAGAGTTTGTGATTTCTAATGCCTTTGTAAATGTCCAGCAGTTTACTTTTCATTGTTACAGTAATCAGGATTCTAGTGACTGTTCCTTATGATCCTACTGTAAACAAAATGTACTGCAGTTAATTTGGTCGACCTCAAAATAGTAATCCTGTGGGCTTTTTGCATTTAGTGTGCTGTCACAGTATTACTTGTATAGCCATCCACAGAGATGTGTCACCCATGATTGGCTAAACGTGTTTGGTAGTTTGGCTTTTTTTAACCAGTTAAGAACTTGCCTTTAAAGATAAAATCTGAAAACTGATGACATACAGGCACTCATGGAAAGAGGCTTTACGGATTATAGATGGCATTCTGTACAAGTATGGGATTAATCGGAGCTAGATGAGAAATGAGGGAAATTTTAATGCTCTTAAAGGGAGCCTTGAGAGGAATAAAGACTATATAGAATTCTGTCTATACTGTTTTTAAGTTAAAATGCTCAATGCCTGAAGTTACAAAGGGAATGAAATAAAAGCATAATAGAAAACCACTGTTACTTAACTAGTCCAACATGAAAAGAAATAGCTGGCAAAACAGTCTTAAATAGAGTGTTACTAATGTTGATAAAATCATTCGTGTGTGTAGATTTCTGTGGGACTGAAGGCTAATCCTGATAACTGCAGTAAGTTAATGGAATCTTGCACAGGACCCTTTAAAAATCACTGGCTTTGCCTGCATGTAGCTATGGATTTTGAGCCTCAACATTCTTCACCTGATCTCTAATTCTGTTTGCATAGCAACCTGATATTAATTAAATCTTGAGCTGTTGTCATTATATTGAGAAGCTTCTAGAACGCTGTCAACATTATTTTAGATTCTCATACTTTGTACATTAAATTAGCCTACTGTAGTGCTTTCTATTATTTCTAATGTAAAAGTTATGAAATCCTCTTAGGATGTAGGCTGCAATTTGATATTAAGGTGATCTCCAGGACCATCTGTTTTCTTACTTGTATAACACTTACGTTGTGTTTACAGTAGTTGTTAGCATTGAAGAGTGATGCTGGCTAAGAATTTAATAAATTTTGGATTTACAGCAGCAGAGGATAGCAGCTGAAAAAGATCAGTCAGCTCTCTGCAGACCACTTAAAATAGCTGATCTAACACCAATGAAACAATTTTGAAAGTAATAAGGTTCCAACTGTCTCTGGAGAAATAGAATCGACCTGTTATTAAAATACTTCTTTTCCTCTCTCTTTTTCTTTCTTGGTTTTTTTTTTTTTTTTTTTTTTTTTTTTTTTTTTTTTTTTTTTTTTTTTTTTTTTTTTGTTTTGGTTTTTTTTTTTTTGGTTGATTATAGGTCTTCTAGCCCAACCTGAACATGTGCAGCAAACAGATTTAGCAAGCACGCTGGCAATAGGTCTTGGTCTACCAATTTCAAGAAACAGTGTTGGGAACCTTATATTGCCAGTTCTTGGAGGCAAGACAATGAGAGAACAGCTTCGTTTTGTGCACTTGAATGGGTTCCAGCTTAGCAGATTGCTGCAAGAGAATACACCTGCATATGAAAAAGGTAAATTAGCTAAAAAAAACTTAGCAGATATAATAGAAGGAGATTGTTTATAAAACAGTTTGGACTTTTAAATTCAATAGTATGGCATTGCACTGCAAATTAGCTCTTCTTTTGAGAGCAGTATTCAGAGAAATTGTACTGAATTCAGTCTTTACTGCAACCTACTTTGATACACCACTTCTGAACACAGTTTTTTTGACTAGTAATACTTGTAGTAGGCAAAAGAGCAAAAATAATGATGAAGTAAGATTAAAGTAAAACTGCCAGTGTAGTTAAATCTCAGTGGTTTTATAACTGCTCTTTATGAGGTGTCCTACATAGGGCACTGACTCTGAGCTATTTGGAGAATTAACACAATAGAGTGAATTTTCTAGTTTAAATAAAAAGATGCTTCAAGTAAAGCTGGGAAATAATTTAGGGTTAGTTATCCTTTTATTTCATTTTTATACATGAATTTACTTTGAGTGAGAACCTAGAGAACTGCTTATTAAAAATGCACATGTGTATGTGTGTGTATTTGGAGGAAAGAATAAAAAACAAGTGGAAAAATTAAACAAAACCTAGCAAAATGTGGTATTTCATTAGGAAGCATGATATAAACTGCACTATAAATAATGAAGTTAATATGATAATTTTGTAAAAAAAATTGAGTCAGAGGGTGAAGGAGAATATGTTATCATTGACATTAGAAGATGCTATTGTCTTAAAGGGACTGTGAGGCTTGTCAATTGGTTTATAATCTTTATAATTATTAAAAGAACAAGATGAGAATGCAGAGTTGTTTTACAGCTAGGAATAATTAAAGTGGGTAGCAACATAAATTTTTGCAAGATGATCATTGGAGGTCAAGAATCAATTATCTTTCAACATCACATCTTCTAATCATAATTACACCTTGTCCAGGAATCTCAACAGAACAAATGCTGTTTGTTGCAGCAACATGCCCATAGCAAGACCCATGCTCCATCTCTTCTGATATTTTTTTTCTGCACAGATTTCCTCACACTTAACCCAATTGTGTCAAGTGAGGAGCTTGCCCTGTTGAGGGGATTCAGGATATGACTATGTTGCTGAAAATGCCATCACAAAACTCCATCTGACAGTATTTCTGCAAACACTGGTGAAACAGACTGAAGTTTCTACCACCTTCTGGATTATATCTTCATTTTAATTTTATTTTTTGTCTGGGAATAGCTTAATTTCAACCTGTAGCTTTCATCTGAGAAATGAAAATCAAAGTTGCTGAGGATAAAAATGTGAGAATTTTTTATGCTGCTTGCTTGTGACTGCAAACTTTTATTAGAGCTGCTGTCTTACTGGAAAGGATTTGGGAGGCAAAGCATCCATAATGAGTTTCTCTCAGTAAAGGAAAATCTCAGTAACATGGTGCAAGTCTAGGTCCAAGTCATGGTAGCTTTTTTGCAGAGTCTTAATGTCAATTTCCCCTGTATTTGTAAACTTCTTAGAGGGGTCTTGTTTTTCTTAGAGTGTCCTAGATGTGCAAGGCTGTGACTTAATGCTTTGGTCTGTGCAGTTAAGATTGGCAGGGAAACTGTGTGTGCTGTTTGTTTAGTGTTGTTTGATCGATGTGGATACTTCAGGCTCTAGAAATACTACAGAAAATGTCACTAACTCAGTGACTAATATATATAGCTTAAGACCATGCAAACGGACATTTGTTTTGCATGGCTTTTAAGTGAAGATAAATGCCAGCCCACTATCCCACTGCAGGCACATACACATCTATCAGGATTCCCCTAGAAAGGGGTTACCGTGCAGAGAAGTCATTATATTCAGTAATCTGATTCATGTTCAAGAAGATTGCCCTCTTTTAAAAAAACGTAAAAAGAGGGATCCTGAAAACTAATTAACCAGTCAGCCTCACCACTGTGCTTGGTAAGATCACAAATCAGATCCTCCTGGAAGACATATCAAAACACATGGAAGACAAGAAGGTTATTAGAGATGACTGACACTACTTTGCCAAGGGCAAATTGTGCCTGACTAATTTAGTGTCCTTCTGTGTTGGAGTAAATGCATCAGTGGACAACAGAAGATGCGTATCATCTGCTTAGATTTCTGTAATGCCTTTGGTAAGGCCTTCCTCAACATTACTGCTGCTGCTGTTAGAGTGATTCTGTAACGAATAAGAAATGGGCTGCATGGTCTGTAAAGTCATAAGTCTATAAAGTCAGTGGCTTAATGTCCAGTTGGAAACCAGTAATGAATGGTGATGTTGTAAAAGATGTCTACATTAACAGTACTGGGAGTAAACTAGATAATCTTTAAAGCCACCATCCAGCCTGAACAATTCTACAGTTCTAAGGTTGTAAGTCGGGAATGTGAGGAGGGAGAATTGGCCTTTATGTAAGAGAGTGATAATAGGCACAGAGCTCTGCCTGGGAGTGGGTGATGAAATAGTTGAGAACTTCTGGGTCAGGATTAGTGCACAGACCAACATGGGCAACATTGTTATGTGTGTCTAGTGCAGACAGTCTGATTGTATGGAATTTGTAGGTTTTTTGACAGCTAGAAGTCCTGTGTTCACCATCGATGGTGCTCATATGGTGCTTCAGCCATCCTATTGCATTTCAGTCTAGATAACTGGACAGTGAGATAGACTGAAAAGCAGCTCAGCTGCTGGGTTTATGTGGATGTGATCAGCAGCACAAATTCCACCTAAGGCTAGTCACCTGTGATCAACCACAGGGCTTGACTCAGGCCAGGACTATTTAATGTCTTCATTTATGATCTGAGCGGTGGGACAAAGTAGCCTTTCAGCAAGGGAAGGACACAATAGAAGCCTGGGAGAGGTGCTTGATGGAGTAGGTGGGTCTGCTGCCACTCAGAGGCACCTTGACTGGCTGAAGAAATGGGCTGACCGGAACCTCTTAAGATTCAGCAAAGGGAAATGCTGAATCCTACACCTGGGAAGAAATAATCTCAATGCACTAGTGCAGATTGGATATTGACTGACTGGAAAGCAGCTTGGTGAAGAGCCACCAAGGGGCGACTGGGGACACCCAAGTTGCACATCATGCAGCGATGCACCCTTGTGAAAGGAAGAGCAAGAGCATCCAAGGTGGCATTAGGAGGACAGTCATCAGCAGTTCAATCCTTCCTCTTTTATCAGTTGTGGTGAGCTGACATCAGGGGTCTTGGGTCTGGTTCTGGGCTCCTCAGTACAATAATGTAGTGGATATGTTGTAGTGAGTGCAGTGCATGGCTATGGCGGTGATGAAGAGATTGGAATGTTTGTCATACAAGGAGAGGCTGAGGGGTGCTAGGACTTTTTAGCAGGGATCTTATCAATGTAGGTAATATGTGATGGGAGGGAATAAACAAGATTGAACCAGGGTCTAATCGGTGGTCCCCACAAAAAATTTAGAGGAAACCTTTTTAGGTAAGATTTACCAAACACTGGAACGAGTTGGCAAGAGAGGTTCTGGAGGCTTCATACCTGGAAGCATTCAAGGCCTGACTGGACACAGATCTGAGCAAACTTCTTTAGCTCACCCTGCTCAGAGCCTTTTGATCTTTATTTGTAGAACATCTGAACACTCATCAGTATTGTGCTGACAGCTCTTGGGTCATATAATTTTTGAATTTCACAGACAAGGTCTGCAGGCAGGTTTTTTGAGGGAAAGAAACCCCAGAGGGTGTTTGGACTCAGTTGGACATCACTCACATTTGCTCAGTTGAACATCAGTCACATTTGCTGCTGCAGTTTCAAGCTTTCCAATACAGATTCTCTGCTAGTAACAACTAGGGATCATAACACTTCAACTGAATGCTAAGAGAAATGCCTATGACTGGAACTTCAAAACATCAGTGTGTTATCACTTGAAAGATATACTTGAAAATACTTGCAAGGATAGCATAAGCCTTGCTGCTTTTAGAAAAAAAGAGTTACTATTTTCAACTCTTGAGGTCAAAACCAGTAACCTCTTCTGAAGGGGAAAACATTGCATTCCTGTCCAGAGTGTTACAGTTTACGACACAGAGGTTAGAGCACAGCTATTAGGACCATGAGGATAGTGACTGAGTCAGTTGTAGTAGGAAAAGATTCACCTGATGTAAGCTATAGCATAACATTTACATTCATTTTTGGTGCAGTATCAGTAGCCTTCTTAGCGCAATGAGATGAAGTCAGATGTCAGTTGAATTGAATTGCAGTCAGATGGGAAGGCAGAATGACTTTACAAAGTGTTTCATAAAGAAGCCGTGGAGTTCCCTGGATTCAACTGCTCCAATGTTAAGAACCGTAACAGTACCCAAAAATTTCTTAATCTTCAAGTGTGTTTTAATATTTCTGTTAATAAAGAGGAGAATGAAGGTAGGTCAGTAACCTTTTTCCCTCCAGTGTTTGTTCATATAAACATCCATTTTCAAACTAAGGGGTAGTACCACATTTAATGAGACTTGGGTTTTGATTTATTGAGGTAGAAAGGAATCCTCACAGTTAAACCTATCTTCAAGCAAATGGAATTTTACATGAGAAACTTGAAGCTTGACTAAGGGCTTTTTTATTTCGAACATATATTTTTGAAACATACTAATAAATTATAATACGAGGCATGAGGTTTTCTTTTAATAGATGTGGACACATACAGCTAAAGAAAAAGTCTGAAAAAGGAAAATAAAAATAGCTGGCAAAAATTAAGAAGCTGAAAGGAGAAGTATCTGAAACACACTTTGGGTTTTTGAGCAAGTTCATACCTCAGTGTAAGGCAGCTCTAGGTATCTAGCAATGCCTCCCTCATGTTTTGAACTTGTGAACATGTAACTGAGTGATAAACTAGGACTATTTCTTCGAAAGACATTTTACAGTGGAATGAAGAGTCATGCTTGAGAGCAAGTTGGATGTTGTTATTAAAATGGGTGCAAGCTTTTCAATTTGAGACTGATCCTGAGCTTGTATCAGATCGATGTAATTTGACTTTTACTGGGACATTTATATATTAAAACTGGAGAAGTCACTTTTACATTATTCATTGTTTTCTTATAACTCTTTTAAAATGATTGCTGCCTGTGACTGGAACTAAGTGAAATTGTTGTCAGACAAGTGCTTGTGAAGCATATGCATCTGTTTGTGATAAGATGGTAGTGATGCTGAAGCACAAATTGCTCATGTAATACTATGCAAGTAAAACATTGCCAGTGCTTTGGGAAATGTGCAGCTGGGCAAGCTTTCCTTGGATTTTGCTTCAAGTTTGTCTTGTCTTATGAGTATCCCATGCAGGAGTGACTTGCCAGTATTACCTCCCAGTTACCAAAATGCTTCTCCAAAAACTTAGTGTCCATGACCTTTCTTATTTTGTGCTTCCTGCATATATATGTGCCACTGAACCAATATAACTGGAGTTCTCAAATGAAATTTGGCAACCATGGTCCTTTATTCCTGTCTGCAGGATCTTTAAATCATTCGCTCATGAGGGTTTGACTAAAAGTCATCGTTCATGACATGGACACAATGGTTTTGGTGGGCAGTTAACATGGAAGGAAGTAGATGAGAATGAAATAAAAATGTTAGAAGGAATGAAGAGGAAGACTAGTCAAGAAGCATGAAAAGGGAGCAGAACAGGAGCAGAAGATGTGGAGGGAATTTATTTATGTTTCAAAATATAGCTTGAACTCATTTCATTGTTCTGTATAATGAAAAAGTGTCATGTCAAATCTCAGTTTGATTAAAACTCATTTTAGATTATTCTTTATGGATGTCCTCAAATGTATGAATATTTAACTCTTATTTCAAATATACTGGAAGGGAAGCTTTGCAGGGAAGTTCAAAGAATTACAGGAAGGAAATGAAATCTTCAGTGTGCACTGGCAGCAGTCTTGATACAGAAGTGTTTGCTGCTGGCTGGATTGTACTTTCTAGGAGATGCCTGCAAGCCCCCTGCATAGCAGGATCAGCATGCGTTGGAGTCTGCTAGAAATCTTGGGAGAGCAGACTGGACATTCTGAGTTAAACATTGCCTTTTAAAATTCGCGCTTTGCATTCCGTAGAAGATGCAGTGTCTTGTGTGATAAGAGACTTACAAACAGTAAGCACGATAAATGTACATTCATTCATAAACGTACAAGAATTGTGAATAGAAATACTTCATTCATCTTCATTCACTTGAAATAAAATTTAAAATGTTTCTGGATTTAATAATGTACTTTTGCTGAAAAGGCTTAACAAAAAATAAAGTGGGTTTTTTCCAAGTAGAATATACTTCATCTTCCAGGAATGAAAAAGAGCTGTAACTTAAGTCTTTGTGGCACCATTTAGTCATTGTTTTAACCTTTCTATTCTGAAACTGTACCGCAAATGTTTTGCCCTACTTTCAACTAAGAAGGGAAGAACTGCACGTTATATAATAATTTCCGAATTGGCCTTTTGTACTTAAGTTATCATTACTTTTCAAGTCAAACTGCAGGAAAATAGCAAGGACTATTAGTGTGAAGTGAAATTAAACATTTATTTTTTGAAAAAAATGCAGATAAATGTGAATATTCCTGCATAGCGTAATGTCCAGTGAGATATGAGTTTCTGAAAGTTAGGCTCTTGCTCTCTATGTGTTATCAACTGCATTTGTGTTGTGAATGCGAACTGTACTCTATGACCAATATTTGAAAAGCAGAATCACAGACTGCGTAAGGTAGGAATGGATCACTGCAGGTTATCTAGTCCAACCTCCCTGCTCAACCAGAGTCCGCTACAGCACATTGCTCAGGAATGTGTCCAGACAACTTTGGCATATCTCTAGAGGAGGGCTCTGTAACATTTCTTGGCAACCTGTTCCACTGCTTGGCCACCCACAGGGTAAAGAAGTTCTTCCTCATGTTTAGCTAGAACTTCCTGTGTTCCACTTTCTGCCTGTTGCCTCTTGTCAACAGGCAGACACCTGCCTGTTGCTGGACACTGTTGAGAAGAGCCTGGCTCCATCCTCTAGACACCCTCCTTTCAGATACTTACAGACATTGATGAGGCCTCAGTCATCTCTTCTCAAGGCTGAACAGGCCCAGCTCCCTCAGACATTTCTCGCAGAAGACATGCTTCAGTCCCCTAATCATTTTTGTTACCCCCTCTTGGACCTGCTGCAGGAGCTCCATACCTTTCTTGTACTGAGGAGCCCAGGACTGGACACAGCACTCCAGATGTGCCTTTCTGGGGCTGAGTAGAAGGACAGGATCATCTCCCTCGACCTGCCTGGCTATGGGATCCTAATGCACCCCAGGATCCCATTGGCCTTGGCCACCGGTGCACACTGCTGGCTCATGGACAGGTTGTTGTCCACTGGGACTCCAGGTCCTTCTCCTCAGAGCTGCTCCCCAGCAGGCCACCTCCAGCTTGTGCTGGTATCTGGGGTTGTTCCACAGGTGCAGGACCCTCCACTGGCCTTTGTTGAATTTCAGATGTTGCTTTTCTTCCCATCCTTCCAGCCTGTCAAGTTTTTCTGAAAGGCTGCACTGCCCTCTGGAATATTGGCCACTCCTCCCAGCTTTGTGTCATCAGTGACCTTGCTGAGGAGGCATCTGTCCCTTCATCCAAGTCTTTGGTGAATATGTTAAACTCCACTGGAACCAATGTCGACCCTTAGGACTGCTACTAATGGGTCTCCAGCTAGATAGACTTTGCACTGCTGATTTGCCATTCATTGAGTTCTTGGTCCACCTTACCATCCTCTCATCCAGCCAGCACTACAACTGATGCAGTGCGTNTTAAAACCCTCTTTTTTTTTTTTTGCCATTCATTGAGTTCTTGGTCCACCTTACCATCCTCTCATCCAGCCAGCACTACAACTGATGCAGTGCGTGTGTTGTCTCCTTTGGTGTTTTCCGTAGACATCAGCTATTTGATCATTTCCCACTTAGTTTGTACAATATGTTCTGAATAATGAGTAGTTCCAGTGGAAAACATTGCTTCCTTTTTTGTTCCCAGCCCTCCCGCCCAGTGTCTGAAGCATTTGAATTGTTTGTCCTGGAAACTCTTTGTAAAAATGAATGGTTATTTTAATAAGTTTGTCAATTGTTAGAGGTCTTGACAGTTTACTAGGTTAGAATTAGTCGCTTTTATTCCAAGTAATGGTATTTGTGGAGGAAGATAGTGTAATTTTGTACACGTAAAAAAGGTTTCAACCCCTATAGCAATTATATATTTTTATATGCGATACAAACAAATACAAAAATATGATCACATCTCCATATAATTTTTCTTTGTTCATGGATCCTCTTGCTTCTTTTCTTTTCTCCCTTTCTCTCCAGATCCTGGATATGAACATTTTAAGATAGCAGAAAAATCCCATAGTAATTGGATCAAACTGTATTTAGAGGGGAATAATTCAGAAATACTCTTAAATCTTGGCAAGAAGGTCCTGAAGCAATACTTGGAGGCCCTCAAGACTTTGAGTTCTTCATTAAGCAAACAAGTGGCACAATATGACATGTATTCAATGATGGTGGGGACTGTGATCATTATGGAGGTATGAAAATAGATCTTTATGTGAAAAGTTAAGTGCACAAAAGTAAAAGTATCTTTGTTTTGGATATGAAATGTATACACTTACTGATCTTTCAAATAACTGAGTATGGATTCTTAGAGTTGGCTGACATTCTGCTTGGATGAGATTAATACTCTTCTAAAAGTAAAATCTCGCCTTTAAAATGATTCAAGAGTGCTTTTGATGTGAATGAGTTATGTTTCAGCATACCTAGTCAGAGTAGATATACAGATGTGCTGCAACTTAAATTACTCCCTATTAGTTGGCCTTCTATTTTTGAGTAGCTTTACTGTATTAGGGAAAAAAAATAAGTCTGGCAAGTAAATTCCTAGCTGTTCCTCTTTATCTAACATTGGGTACAGCTGCTCCAAACAAGGGAATATCTTATATGGACAATTTTCACAGATCAGGGATTGTTCTTTGTACTGATTGACTTAGAGCCCTGAAATAAATACTTTCTGTAGGATTGCCTCTTTATATCTCCCATAGTTAGAAGGAAAAGATATGCCATGTCTGGAATTTTAAGTGAATCTCTCCAACTGATGTTTTCGGCAAAACTCAAGTGCTGGAAGTAGTCTCAAAAGCTTGGAAATAATAATAATGCTTTGAGAGCCATTTAGAAGGGATACTATGATACCATTTCTGGACACTGGAGTACCAAAGGTTGCACTGACCTTTTAGTTTGTAAGATTGTCAACTTTTCTAACATTGTTCTCTAGGAGGGAAGTACCTACCACAAGCTTAGTCCTTGAATGTGTGTAGTTCTGTACAAGACTGTAATTGCTGTAGCTCTGTTCCTGTTCAGTGCTTGGAACTGATAAAGCATGAGCAGCTAGCTGATACTTGAGTCTCCTTTGTTCTCAGGGCTCTGTGCCTTGTCTCCCAGGCGCTGCTCTCTGCATACTGAATGCTTCTGAAATGGCTTTCTGGTAGACTGCTCAGTGGGGTTTGTCAGTCTGCCGATCACTTCACAGGAATGAGTTCCACGGTGCCCTCGGGTAGATGAGATGGTAGGTTCTGTTCCTGCTCTTCAGATGGCAGCTCTGGAGGTTAACAAAGTTCAGTGCAAAGCTGAAGGTGCTTATCTTTTTCATTCCTTTGTTTTCAGAACCTATACATTCAAGCTGTTGACAGTTACTTTAGATAGGAAGCACTGGATTTTTTTTTCTGGAATGCACTTGTAGATGCCTACTATTACTAGAAAACAAATCTTAAGTGTTAATCAGCCTTCAGCAAAGAAACATGCAGCTACTAACCACAGAAATTTCCGTTGAGAAGTGTATGCTCAGCATCACTGTATGACTTCTGCAAAATGGCAGGAGTTTTTTCTTTTCTTCAGTGCAATACTCAAGAAACTGCCTTGCTTTCCGAATTGTTTTTGTCTTAATATAATTTTTCCACCTTCACTTAATAAATAAATACAAGTAGGGAAACTCATATGTCACTTCAAACTACACTATGCTACGAATGCCAGTTATCCTGTATTTCAGATGAGGAGAATACTTCTGGGACGTGAACTGATAACAGTGCATTTGCTCAAAAGTCCTACATTTAGTTTGGTAGATATCTACAGTTGGAGCATTTTTGTGCCATGAGTGCTGTCTTTGTTTTAATTTTGAGTGCTGGGCTGAAATGTAAGACGTAAGCCAATGTGATACTCAAAAACCTGCATATTTTCATAACCAAATGAAATATGAAATAGCATATGAAGAAGCAGCAGACTACTGCAAAACATTTGATTTTTTTTTTTTTTTTTTTTTTTTTTTTTGGTCTACTTTACTATGTCTTACCATAGTGTGGGAAAAATTTTAGGCATAGATCTTCACAAGTGACAGTGAAAGATTACAGGTTGACAGTGGTCTGGTATAGTTGTTTTTATTTTGATTTGTTTTAATCTTGCCCTAGCACAAGCTGATTGAGGTCAGTCTAGTCCTAGCTCCATCTCCGCAGCTTGCAAAGTACTTTAGCATATGCGTGAAGTTTCCCATTCTTTGTAAAGGTTTGTATATGAGTAGCAGAAAGTTTTGTTGTATTGTTCATCTCCACTGCTACAGTTACATAAAAGAAAGCTTGGAATTCTGCCTGCTCAGTGTGCAGGTCAGAGCAAAGTAAAAGTAAAACCAATGAATTGAATTAAGATGAGGAGAGGTACAAAAAGTAAGTACTGGGAGAATTCATGAGCTTGAAATTGAGTATTTGAGTGTGATAGTATGAGAACTTCCCCTGGTTCAGGATCTCGTACACATGTATTTCTCATAGAGGAAATAAATTGCCTTTGACAGAGTGTATTAACTTTAGGCATTTACAGGTGACAAACAATGGGTCAAATTTGTTTGCTTAGGAACTCTTTTAGTATTGGGAATTCAAGCTCCTACTTTTACAAGGAATGAAGACCGTACATATAATTGGTTACCACAGATGAGGAGGCAAATGATGATTTATTAAAAATGGAAGCTTGTGTATCTAACCCCTTAATAAATGAAAAGACAATATTGGATTCTCCCATTTATATGGTAATATCTTACTGGGGAAAAAAATCCAATGTAATTCTTCACAGGTTTTTTTATGAAGTATGCATACTAGCCGAGTGCCATGGATGACAACAGCATGATTTTTTGTGTGAATTCTTGCTTTATGTTTTAGCTACCTCAGTTTTTAAAGTATTAATCCTTTTTATTTTCTAGGTTCTGCTACTGCTTTTGCTTAGTGTTCCAAAAGCCTTGAGCAAGCGGGCGGAATTTGAAGTGCCCCTCTCCCCTCCACTATTCTCTCTGCTGTTTTACTTGATGTGTCTGATGCTGTGTGCAGTCCATGTCATCGTATGCACATCGGCAGAAAGTTTGTGCTATTTCTGCAGTATGTCCTGGTTAACAGCAGTTGGAGTGATGATGCTGATTTCTGCACTCATGTGTGGCATTTTATCTGCTATTGCAAAGATCTTTGAGAATTCCAGACTTCCACTGAAGGTGAGAGTATGCGTTAATTATGGTTCAAAATGTTTTGCTTTTCATGGCGTACTGTCAGTTAAAATTTTGTTAAGTTTCCTCTGTGTATGCTTAAAGAAATTCTTTTTTGTAATGTAATTTGAATGGTTTAAAATTGTAATTGAAATATGCTGTTTTCACTGATACTGGTTGATGAAGATCTAAGAAGTGCTTATTTTGACCTAATTTGAAGAAATGTTTTAAATACTGTACAATATTTTGCAGTTGACTTTGTGAGATCGGAAACAGTTATGCTGTGTACAAATCCTATGTTGTTACACAGTTGTGTTTCACAATCGCAATTAAAGCAAGATGCATAATACTTTACAACCACATGCACAAGGGACAGTGATAATCTGTCCCTTCCCAAATACAACAGACAATAATGCTTTAAGGGGAATATACTTTGTCAGTGTACCTTTTGTTGTATTGGTATTCTTAATGTTTGGGTTTTTAGTTTTAGTAGTTTTGAAAGTGCAACAGAGGGAGCTAATTCTGTCCTTTCTACTTTTTAAGTTTTAGAAATAGAGTTTGTTGAAATCTTTGGAGTTCTCTGAAGCGTTCTCAGTGTGAGACATTATGTTCTGTAACTTACTTGATGAGTTTTATTGTTATGTTGAATAGAATACAGGTAATTCCAAGAAAATAGAATTTGCAATGTCTTTTCTTCCACTGTGAAACAGTGTGCTAAGAGCTGTCAGTCACACTGTAAAATCAGCTTCTAGCTGTTTTTTCTACTGCTCATTAGTCATATTTTTCAAAGATCTCTGATGTTCAATAACTTCATTGCTCATAGTACTCCATTCGATGGTGCAACCTCTGTGCAGTACAGTCTTTCATCAATCTGTGTTTCTTGGAAACATGCTTGGGGGTTTAGTACCTTTTTTCTCACTGTGTGACAAAGTATGGCAAGTACAATGCTTTAAGGATATGATGACATGCTCCTTTAAGATAAGAAGCAAACTTTCTGACTTAAACATTTAGTAACAGCTATATTTCTTACAATTCAGAAAATCCAGTATTCCTGAGTAAAGATTAATTTTTCACTCTGTGCAGATATGTGCTGCAATTCCTGAGTTTAGATTTAAATCTAAATTCTTATAAGTAAGGTTGCTGATGTTTTTAATTCAAAATTACCAGATCATAATTTTGTTTCTGTAATTTCTGTTTTTATATTCCTTTTCTTAGGAAAAAAAGAAGACTATAGCCTTGAAATAATTAATGCTTCAGTGTACTCTGTAGAAATCTCAACATGTAGTTGGTGTGCAATGACAAACAAACACAACTAAAAGTTTGTTTTTCATCTTGTTACCAGTTTTTCTAATTTTAGTAAGCAGTAGAAATCTAAATACGATTACTTTTGTAGATCTGCATGAAATTTACATACGTTCCACTTCAATAGCATGGAGAGCAATAACAACAGACGATACATTTTTTCTCCAGGTGGATAGTCTCAAAGAATCACAGAATGATAGAATGGTCTGGGTTGGAAGGGACCTGAAAGATCATCCAGTTCCAAGTCCCTTCCATGGGCTGGGACACCTCCCACTGGACCAGGTTGCTCAGATCTTTATCTAGCCAGACCTTGAACACTTGCAGGGATGGGGTAACCACAGCTTCTCTGGGCAACCTGTTCTAGTGTCTCACCACCCTCAGTTCGTCTGCTTCAAGCTGATAATATACAAATGAGATTTTCAGCAATGTCTTCCAGGTTTGTGTGTGTGTGTGTTTTTGGGGCTGGGGCAGATAGAAATAAGAAATACTGGATTCTTCATCCCAGGTTGGTCTGTGATTATACTTCTACTTGAGATATATCTGAAAATGTGGGAAGCTTAAGAATGTCTTATGAAGTGTAGGCAATAGTGATTCTGGTTGAGGCAGACACGACTTTGTATTCAGACCTGTCGAAATACATTTTTGTCGTCCTATCTTCAGTCCTATTCTGTAGGTGAGTGAATTGCTGGATGTATATCTCATCAGTCAGGGAGGCTTTGCTATCTCTGTTCAAGTTCCAAAGAAAGCTTGCAATATTTCATAGATTTAGTTAGTATGTACCTTTATTCCAGACATGTATAAAAGCAGTGACTTGATTCTGATTAGTTTTTTTTCCAGCCTCAGGGCTGTTGCAGAATGATATGATGGGGGTTTCTTTGAGTCACCGCTTAGACAAATGCAGAGCCTGGAGAAGATGAAAGGAGTAGTGTATAAATCTGATGCTGCTTGTAATGTGGACGTGTTCCAAACATTCATCTCCATCTTTCATCCCCTTTTGGGGGAGAAATGGATAGTTTTTATGCGATGTGTGTTGATCCTGAAGGGCCTTCTGTGTGTTACAGCTATCACTTGTGTTAAAATGTCTCTGAATCCAAGTGTTTCGTGACCTGTGCCATCTCCACCTTGTGAATCTGTGTGTGGGGTCCACTTCTGAGAGTTCTGAAGCCTTGGTCTTCTGATGGTGGGAGTAGAATCCTGAATCATGGCCTTTCTGGTTAAAAAAAAAAGCTAATAAGCCTTTTCTAAGCTCAAGCTATACGATAAAATGTAGGTATTTTAAAAGTAATTAAGATAAGCTCTCCTGTTAATGGCTTCAGAGCTTTTTTCCTTCAAATTGTTTCCGTTCACATCTAAAGATTTCTCTGAAGTGCTTCTCATTTGTAATGCTTTTTTTTCCCACTGTGGCTGAATATAGAAACTGATTACCAAGTTCATGAATTTTCTGAAGACCAGTGCAGGCAGTGTTAACATCTGCTTCCTGACTGTTATTTATAGATTCTGATTGCTGTGTTTCTAGCAGCACCAGTCCCTTCTTTTAATGATACTTCAGGCTTTAAATAGTTCTGGAGCCCTTTATGAATTCCAGAAAGTTGTTAAAAATTCTGACTTCTTGTTCATAGTTTCACTGTAATTGCTTGGTAGTTGATTTAAGCATGGTATTTACTACTACTAGTTGTGGGTTTTTTTTCCCCCTATTTCTGATAAAAATGAAAACTAATCGTCTTTTTGAAACTAAAACACAGAAGTTAAAGCTTGTCAGGTAGAGGTTCTAAGAATTTTCATTATGCAGAATTATAGTGGCTTTTTATTACATCTACAAATTGCCCCTCTTTTGGTTGGTTTTAAAGCACCTGTTCATTTAACAGTATTTTTGGTTTTCCTCCTTTGTTTGATATTCTTGATGAATTGAACAATTTTACATTTTTATGCAATTGTACCAAAAATGTTTTTGGCATTTTTTGACTTGGCTAGAAAGAAAGTGATTTGGTGGTGTTTTTACCAGATAGCTTTCAAAACTGATCTCAGACTGCTGTGAAAATGTAGGAGCAAGTGTGATCTGTAGTACTTCGTCATGGAAAAGTTAACTATCATGGAGGATCAAGACTGGGTGCAGGGAGCTCAAGTATCAGAAGTAAACAGAATAATAAGTATTTAAATTGTGAGTGATGGTAAGCATAAAAAAATAAAATGTTTCTCATCTGAAAAGCAGTTGCAAAATTTCTCAGGCATTACGGTGGATGGTTAACTACAGAGAAGCTGGATAACTGGAATAAGACTGAGAAAACACACCACAGGAGGCTTTATTTCAAAGTGAAGAAGTTTCAAAATTTAATGGTCAAAGGTGCATATATTCCATTGTTTATGTAGTGGCATTTTTGCAAGCTAGCAAACTATGTTCAAAGATAGAGCAGGGAGGTCAGTGTCTGTATTGCTTAAATACTAGCGCTGATACATCAGGTGATAAAGCCTTGGTTTGGGAGATGATATGTTTACATCACATGCATCTGGGATTTAAAAATTTCTAAACAAAAGATTCTGTATTATGTTTGTTTGCCAAGATATCAAACAAACTGAGAGTCATACAGGCTTTTTAGTATCTGGAGTGTCTTCTGAGTTCATGAGGGTTGGACATGTCCAGCAGCTGGAAAGACAGAGCTGTGAATATCAGAGTAAGACCTACATTTCAATGCCTTTAAACCAAATCTAAAAACAAGGTACAGTCTATAATCTAAGGTCAGACTGTATATGATAGCGTACTCATGGCATTCCTAATAAGGCACAATTCATATATAAGGGATTACCAGTAAATTTAGAAAACCTTGATGGAGGTATTTCCAGAATTTCATAAGATTATCAAGGCTCAGGAGATTATAATTTACATAATAATTTTCAATTTTGCATACTGATTTAACGCTGATCTGAAATGCAGTTTATCAGTAAATGTGATTGGATTTTAATCCTTCGATGTGAATGTAAGAGTAATTTTTTTCTCTTTTCAGTGAAGTTGTGAGAGACAAGTAGGCAAGAAATACAGATTTCTGACTCTGGGACATTTCACATTAATGCCAAAATTTTAATGAGATTTTTGTATGTTCCCTGTTGATAATGCATCACTTCTTCAGTTCTCATACCAGTTGCTGACAGCAACCAGATACAAGAGACCAATCCTTCTATAGATTTTATGTTGCATCTTACAAAGAAGACAAATTATATCGCAGACTTGTTAATTTTCATTTATTTAGGATCTCAGCTTCCTTTGACTCTGCAAGCAGATGGTGCTTACATGCTCATTTATTTAGTTAGCCACGATCTTTAAGGTCAGCATCACAGAATTATTGGAATCTAAACTTGCTGAAGATCAGTCATGTACTGTTCTTATCTCAGATTTGTGAATTTCATGCTCTTTGGTCTTTGCACAGACTACCTTGTCCTTTTTTTCCAAATACCAGCTTATGGTATTTGCTTTTCAAAATAGAGTACGAAACAAACCTGAGTGGTCTTTAGAACACCAAAGAAATTTCAAATGCTAGTAAATTTGGATTGGACCTGGGCATTTTTCAGATTATTAGTATCTTTTCCCCCATTATTGTGTGTAACCTCATGGGGATTCTTGGTTGTGTGGGGTTTTGTTTGTTTGTGTTGTTGGGTTTTTTAAGGTGAAATTACTTTGGTGTAATGTAATCTTTAACAACACAAGAAATGGAGGAGATGTGAACAGGTGATAACTGTAATTATGGCTCCTGCATTCTTCCACATACATCTCATAAAAGTTTGATTTTGCAAAATTTTTTTTCCCTGAAGCAAAATTCCAGATAGTGTTAACTGGGTTCTTGCATCAAGTCTGTTTGTTGTCTTTGTATTACATAGTCTTGCTTATTGAACAATAATACGTGTGCTGCTCTCAGTAAGTCATGAACACAAGTGAGACTGGCGTCTAAGCTGCTCAGAGATACTTGTATTGTTTACACCTGCTTTCTTGTCACCTGCTCGAAAGTCAGTTTGTTTTGATTTTCTTTTAACACGATTTAAACTACAGTAGTTTGTAGTACAAACTACTACAATGTACACTGTAGTACACTATGCATCTTTTTATTTAGTATGTTCTTCGTGAAATTTATCTCTGAATATTCAAGATTTAAAAAAAAAATTGTTCAGTCAAATGTAGGAGGATGATGTCGTTAAAATACGCAGTTAAAGAAATGAACATGAAAGTAGTTTCAGAGATCTTTGTTCTGAAGTAAAAATGGCCTGCAGTAATTCTGATTTGGCTTTTAAATTTTTGTTTTATTAGGTGCTTAAAATACCTGTTTAAGAGATACTCTATGATATTCTCTAATAGAGCAAAAATAGAGAAAATAAAATAGTAATGTATGGTTTTTGAAAGTGTCTTTCCCAAAATTCTTCACAAGTATGTATGTTATCCTATTTGTTAAGGTATGTTAGGAAGCTGCTGGTGGTTCTGGTGTCCTCCAGGACTGGGATGTTTGTCTTGCTGTGCAGCTGTATGTGCCCGTGCTGGGTCACTGTCCCCACCTCTGGCTCTGACTTTGGGGAAAGGTTAAAACAGACAGAGATGTTTCCAGTCAGAGGCCCTGTGACCTCCCTCACAAAGCTGTGCAATCTGCACCAGTTAATCATGCTGGCCTACAAGCTTGGTGATCCATGATCGCTTTTCCTGTTGCAGACACCCTGACCTGTCTTGTATGTACTCTGATCCCTCCAGCTGCTCGCACCTTGGGCTCACAGTCCTGATGACCAGTGGTCCCCTCTCCAGTCACTCTGGCATACGCTTCTGTCGTGGCACTGCAGATTGTGTGGGAACAATGACCCAGATGTCTCTGCAGCTGCTGGCACTTGCTTTAATCTGCTCTGGTCTCAGGTTGCTGACAAGCAGGCTTGTCCCCAGCTACTTGGGATGGCGTCTTGCATCACCCACAGGTGGGACACAGAGTGGAGTTGCCGTAGAAAGATAGGAGAGGATTTAGTAAGACAGGGTAGACCACAGGCCTAGGGCTCAGTCAGAAAAGTGCACTGGCTCCTTCCTGCTTATATGTAACTGAATCCTTCTTCCTCTTTCTTTGCCCCTACTTCCAGCCTGTTCCTCATCACTCATTCTTCCCCATCTTTGACAGTTTCTTGAAGCTTTGCTTGGTGAGTTCGTACAAATCCACAGGTGCCATCAGATACCTGTGATACCTGTGTACTGCCACTTCTGCCTTATCTGTTACAGGGTCCAGACTGATATTCTTCAGAGCTATGCTTGTGATTTCTTATTGGCCTGTCAATTAATGGCTGAAGATTTTTGGTCATCTGTATGGTCTCCCTTAGTGCTTACTTATCATGGTTGTGTCTCTGCGTAGTCTTTTTATGGCTTTCCGTGTGTGCTGAAGTGGTTCTTTACCTGATAATGTCAGTGAACTGGGTGCTCTCAACTTCCACAAGCCCTTATGCTCTGCTCTGTCTTTAGCCATGTCATTGAAGCTAGTGATGATAAGGCAATTCCAATTAGCTGCTGAAAACAGGAAATTGAACTAATGGAGGCATTAGACAAAAAATATTGTGGTTTTAGATAAGAACATTGTGTGAAGTAAATAATAGATGGGTAAATGTTTAAAGTCGATTTTATGATGAAAGACACATTTCAAGCTGTACAAGGTCAAGGAGTGCCATCAGGCAGGAACTTGTTAACTTGAGTGGTGAAGGCTGTCACTGTATTAAGTTGAAGATATCACAGATTTCAACTATTAGAGAATTACCTATTATCTATATCTCAAGTTTGATTTCTGCAGGATTTCTATTTTTACTTCTATAAATATGCAACAGGACGTGAACTTGTTTTGAACTTTCTGTTACAGGGTGGTAAGGAATCTTAATCTGTACAGTTGCGATGATTGTTCATAGAGAAGTTTATTCCTTAAACAAAATGTAATTAAAAAAATTATTACAATGTTGTAACATGAGCTAAGTATGCTTCACTGAAATGATTCTTTTGTAAATCTTTGAGATTTCTTAAGATAGAAATAAGTTATCATGCTATTTATTTTGTTTTCGTAGAGAAAGTTGCTGTAAACACAGTATGAATACTTAAAATATACTCTTTCACCACCGCTTTTTTTTTTGTTTTATTTTTTCTTTTTTTTTTTTGTTTTTGTTTTTGTTTTGCAGAATCCTACTGTGTCCGATTCTAGCTGGTCAGAAATAGATGTGCTGATTCTGGCTGGAACTATTGGCCATGTTTTGAGTTTGGGGGCAAGCAGTTTTATAGAGGAGGAACATCAAACCTGGTATTTTCTTATCAATACGCTTTGTTTGGTGCTGTGTCAGGAACTTTGTAGAAATAATTTTCTTTTGAAAGAATGTGACCCTCAACATAGCACCAATGTGAAACAAAATTTTGATAGTATTGGGGGAACTTCTGAGTGCAAGAATATAGACATTCCAGCAGCAAGTAATTCAAAACTGGGCAAGGCCGCGTCTTCATCTGAATTTATAAAAGGATCAGATAAGTGGATAAGCTTAGCAACTCCATGGATCATCCTTATTTGCTGTCGGCTACTTCGATCCTTGAATCAGACAGGTGTTCAGTGGGCTCATCGGCCAGACTTTGGACACTGGTTGACAAGGTGGGTATCTGATTTATTGTCATACTTTGTGCCTTATTTAAAAATTAATGTGTGTTTCATTTCGTGAAATATGTATGCATTTCTGTATGGTCTCTGATCAGAGAGTGCGGCAAACATACAAAGCAGATAAACAGTGAAGTGACATAAGGCATTTTTCAGTGCTATTTCATGCAGGAGTAATTCCTTGTGTACTATCAGTAGTTTATAATCTTTGCCCTGCACCATGACTTATCTAATTAATGCCAATTATACATGATAGATTTATCAGAAGAAAAAAGTAAATATTTTCCATGTGTAAGTCAACAGTGTCTGGTTTGAGAAATTAAATATCACTTAATAGAATTAAACTCTTGAAATTAAGGCAGGAAGGTTCTGCATAATTCCAAACTTTATGAAGTCACAGGAGAGGATGCCTCACATAGAATTCTTCCTTGTCTATTACACACTTCTAATGTGTGGGTGAAAAGCTGAAGGAATTTTTTGAGTGTAATATGATAAACTAAGAAAGGGAATTTTTATGACTGAAAGTACACCAGAGAAGTGCTTCTGCTTTCTCTACTACTTTTCAGTATTTTGAAGAAGTACAGTTATTATTCAGTGATACTTGAACCGTCTCAGGTACTTCAGTTGATGGATGGAGAAGCAATACTTTGTGACTGACTAGTCAGGGTTTTGCAAACAGCAGCTGAAGAGGCTCTGCTATGTAAGATAAATAGATTTCTTGCAGCACATGGATGAAATGTCATTCATCATTCATTAAAAATGACATGAGCAAATGGACTAATATGAGACTTGTTATTTATTGGCAACCTCACAGATAAAATGCTAATTGCAGTGACAGGCATGAGCGCTGAAAGACATGAGTTATGAGGGAATTTATCGCATTATAGCAGTTGTTCTATACCAGAGTTTTCACCATGCATTTCTGCTCTTGAGATGAGGTGAGGGAATGAGAAAAAAAATTTTGTATTTCCTACATCAAGTCCATATGATAGATAACTCACTCCTTCATTATCAGCTAAGCCAATGTGTGAGAAGGATGAGGCGTTATTTGGTGTGACTGTGAGGATTTTTACAGTTAATCCTGAGCATCTGCCAAAGATTTATTTGCCCAATAATGTCCTGAGCCAGGTTTTTTTTCAGACTGTCAGTCCTTTTCTTTGGAGTGTGCTGGTGCCACAAGGGCATGAAACAAGGACCTGATACTCCTGCTGCTGAAAAATTTGGTTTGTTTCAGATACATGTTTTTACTCACGTGGTGCCACAGAGATGTTAATTGACTCTTGGAAATGTTACCAGACTTTTAAAAATTGTGTGTGCATGTATGGACTTAACTTCCAAAGATCCTGTCTTGCTTCAATGTGCTCCCACCTCTAATTTCATGGTGCTAAGTATGCCTACAGTGCAGCAAAACATTTTATAACCTTGGGCTGTGGGGTCTCAGGGAGATAACACAGGTGGAGTGCAGTCTGCAGATAGAGCAGGTGTTTTTAGGACTTCTTGGTTTATAACAAAAGCAGGAAATCCTCTATGCCCAGCTCTAACACTATTGCCTGTCAGGAGCTTCCAAGCAACTCACTCAGATAAATCCAAGGCTTTTTACACCTGTTGTGGGTTGCTCTGGTTTTTTGTGTGTGTTTGTTTGTTTTTGTTTGTTTGGTTGTTGTTGTTGAGGAAGGAAGGGAGAGAAGGGAGGGAGGAAGCTATTTTTGTGTTTGATTTTTGTCCCTGTAAATTGTAATTCATGTGAATTTGAATATGTCCGTATCTTTCTCTGTCCTGGGTAACCCATAACTGGACCCATGGTGGAACACAGGGTAAGAAATAACCTTCCTTAGTCTTCTGGTAATGTTCTTCATTAATGTAGCTCCAAATGCTGTTGGTTGCCTTTGCCACAAGGGCATGTTGCATGCTGATTGTTGAGTCAGGGTCCCCCCAGACACTCAGAATCACCTCTGAAAAGATGGTCAGCTCCCAGTCTGTCCTGATGTGTGTAGCTATTTGTTTCAAGGTGCAGGACTTCCCTCTTGTGCTTGGTGAGCTTCGTAAGATCCCTCGTGGGCAATTTCTCCAGCCTGTCAAGGGGCCTTTGAGTGTCAGCAGACCCACCTCTTGTATCAGCCACTCTTCCCAGTTCTGTACTGTGTGCAGACTTGCTGAGGGGACACTTCCCCATCGCCCAGGTCATTAGTGAAGATATTAAAACAGTATTGGCACCAGTGGGAAGTCTGGAGGTTGACAGACAGTGACTGGCCTCCAGGTGGACTTTGTGCTGCTAATGGCAACCCTGTGAATCCAGCATTTGAGTACTTTGCTGTCCACCTGACTGTCCACCTTTCTAGCATGTGATTGCCTATAGGGATGTTATGGGAGCTGGTGTTAAAAGCTTTGTTAAAGCAAAGATAAAAACAACAGTGTCGGCTTTATGCTCTTCCACTGAGCTTGTCTCATCACAAAAATCTGTCAGGTCGATAAACTGTTCTCCTTCATAAAGCCATCACAACCCTATTATTGAAGCTGTCTGCCTCCCCCTTCAGTAAGGCTGAAGTACAGCAGCTTGATATCAAAACAAAATCGTCAGAATTTTACAGGTGAATTGCTTCTTCTGCTCCCTATCAAATTATAGCCTCACGTTGGGTGTATTTGCTTGGGTCTTGAAGCAAGTGGTATACTCTTAGGCTATGACTCATCACTATATACATCATAAATTACTGTATATAAGAACGATATAATTGCTGTATAGGAACTTTTGCCATACGAGGCAAGGTACTTGCTCTCTTTTTCCTCACCTCACTGGCCCTGTATTTTACTTGTTCCTCTGTCAGTTATGGTGAACTAAATCACTGAATAGATGTCTCTGGAAAAATAACTTAAGATGGCATTGGAAACTCTTGGCTTTCAGTTGGATCACTTCTTATTCTGGTTTACCATTGGTCTTCACAGGCAAATGGGCTGGCTTGTAAGGGGAATGCAGGAAGTGGAGAGTGTACAAGTCAGCATTGCTGTTGTTGAAATTACTATAAAAAAAGAATGTAGAAATATCTGCATCTTTTGAAGTGTTGCAGACATAAACAGTTTTTTCTTTCTGCCAGTGCCAAGCATTCCTTACAAAAAACCACCTGCCTTTCAAATCTAATTGAGAAAGATCCATGATTCACTGCCTTCTACTTTGGGAGGCTTAAAAAGACTATGCAACAATCCAGAGTGTTATGCCATGGCTGGCTAAGAGGATGTGTGATTAGGGCTGTCACTGCCACAGTTCTGCCTTCTACCTTTTATTGGTGTAACAACTTTTGCTGTGTTCAGGGAGCTGGTGAAAGAACAAGAACCGTGGCAGCCCTGGCACAGGTTGGCTCAGGCTGCTGTGGAGCTACATCCTAACTTAAACAATGGAGCAATTTTCAGCCTAACAGGAAATTATTATGTATGTCTCCATGCTGACATATACTTCAGTAGCAATATAGGGTTAAGATCAGTAGTATTTAAAGTATTACAGGTTTTGGACTTGAATAATGGGATGTAGTTGAGTTCTTGACTCTGTTATGGCTCAATGAACAAGCTCCAGAAAGATTAGTCAATGATGCAACTGAATTCTATGGTCTGTAAAATGTCTGGGAATTCCTATTTGGCCAGAATGCTTGCATTGTCTTTGGGTTGGGGTTTTAACATCTTTTTTCCTTCTGCTTCGCACGATAACAGGGTTGTAGAGATGTCTGTTTCCCTAGTGATTTGATCAGGGTTGAGATGATGTGTTTTACTTATAGCATGAATTAAAAATTGGTGATAAGCTGAGTTGCATAAAGCACTTATTCCTCTTCCCAAAATGCATTGCTTGCCCATAAGGTTGATTGTTATTCTATTTTTAGTATTATTTTATTTGCATAGTTATGTTTTAATAGCATGTTTTTTACTAATAAGAATTCAGAGCCTAAATTGTTAGATCATGTTAGATCATGTGTGCCCTTGTTAGTTTGAATTCAAGCAACTCAGGCTTTTTCTAGCCAGGCTTCTATTTTGTCTCTAAAGATAAACTAATTAACAAATGGTTCTCTTTTTTAATTCCCCTGTATTGATCTTTTAGATGTCTGTGCTCATGCTCATGCTAGTATTTTGCTTAACTGGACAGTGCTTAAGGGGCTCAGCATTTGAGACAGAGGGACTCTTGTCCATGTTTTGCTGTTTGATGTAAGCATCAAAACACAGAAAATTAATCTGCCTATAATGTGTTGAATTTGGCTACTATGAATGCATTCAGCAGTGCTGAAATAAGGAAAATGTTCTTTGTTATTTACAGACAGACTGTGAAACCTGAAAAGTACTTTGATGGGAAAAAGAGCAAAAGAAAATCAGACAGTAGATGAAGTGGAAGAAAACATGCAATCCAAATCTGACTGGAAGTTAGGTTTTGTTTTTGATTGGTTGGTGTTCAGTTAGCTTTACTTGGCTGTTAATCTTGGTCAGAGCTGATACTTGAAAGGTGTCAGAGCTGCTACATGTCAGTGTCAGTTTGAAGAGAAGTGACAAGAAACATCAGCATGGGAAGAAGATGATATTTTCTCAATAATGTACTTAACCATCCCCAAATGCCCTTCCCCTCAAAGCTAGCACACCTTGGGACTTCTGCGTATTTCATCATAAAAGGAAAGAAACAGTTAAAAAAGGCCTTATCCACTTAAATTATTAATCATGTACATTTGCAATTCCGTTCACTCTACTTCTATTTGCACTAATGAGGTGAGGTCTAAGCAGTGGAAGAAAATGTGTTCAGCCTTCACTGTGTTACCAGAAGAAGGGGTGTAGGCCACAAGCTGTTTCAGTAGGAAAATAAAGCCAAAGTGCTCTTTTTTCCTTCCCTTTTCACCAGGAAGCTATTGGTTCTTCACTTTCAATTTTGTGGTTTTTGCAAAACCCACTACATTGCAGCTGAGATCAGAGGAGCTTGTTTGTGCTTGTATTTCTGAGTAGACTATCAAAATAATTTAGAACTTTGGTAAATAACTGGACTCTGTGGTGAGCAACTGCCATCTCCTTGCAAAATATGTGCTAATTACATATGCTTTTAGCTGCCTAACTGTGGGAACCTTGGCTGGAAAACCTTGAAACTGTAGGTGATTTGTGCTGACCTGACTTCGCTTGCTGTAAATTCTTTTCTTGTTTCTTCAGCAAATGCTACGAAACACTGGGGTGGGTTTTTTTTAACAAAATTTTATGGTTCAAAAAAATTTCAAATGGAGATCACAGAGGACTGTTACCAGAAAGCCTGGACATGAGATGTATATTAGTCCCTGTGCTAGTGGTCAAGAATGCAAACTCAATGTGTATGGAATGTTTTAGATAAAGAGATGAAGATGGTGATGTGGATATGCTGTTATTTATCCCTGATTTGTCTTGCTCTCATAGAATGAGTAGCCAAGGAGTATATGAAGGTTTAAAATTTTCTGTAAATGCTCATTTGAAAGGTTTAGTGGCTACTAAATTAGTTTATTATGTTTTGATCATAAAGGAGGTGGTGCTTGTGTTATCTTCACAGGTTGCTGCAGGAATCCATTCACTGCTTCTGCTGTCTCCTTATGTAGAGGAAGAGCAATTGTGAGGAGAAACATCAAGACTACATTTTCTCCCTCATAGTGTTCTAGATCTTATTCCTCTCACTTTTCTCCACTGGCTTTCAAAGAGCAATGCATCTCTTGGGAATCTTGTTAAGGTGTAAGAACCACTTGACTAGGTCCTGCATGAAGAACTAACGGGACAGTTTTTCTGCCCTACAGCTTTTCCTCTGTGCTTTTCCAAGCACAACAGCTGGAACAGCTTTTGGTCAATGCACTGATAAAGTGTATACTAGGAAATAGAAGAGTAAATCTGTTTGAAGTACAGTAATTTTCATTAACTCAGAAATAAAACTGGAATTTCATAAGTATGATTGGATTCAAATCCTGGGCAGGTAAAAGGCTAGGCACACTGTTAGTTTCCCGAAGGTAGTGATCATTAATAACAGGATTTTGAGTTGTGGAAAACAGAAGGTGGAGCCCTTAGCTCTCACAATCTGCATGATATTCTTAACTGAAGGCAAATCTAACAAAATTAGTGGGTTTATACCATTTGGGATACTGGGAATATTTTCAGTAGATGTGGGTTGGCAATTCTTGTACTACAGTCAGCTTTCTGAAACTATGTGCTAAGGGTTGGGTGCAGATCTTTGCGTTACCCCATTACATTTTGCCGAGCTAATTAATACTATTGCAGATTTAAATACATTACACTGGCAGCATGCTCAGTGAAATGTCCTTGATCCTGGAATGAGTGTTACCTATTTGGGATGCAGAGGAGCAAACAAACAAACAAACTGTATCTGTAATCTTCTCTGTCAATGATGCAAATTTTGTATCTATCTCTTGTATGTATTGACACAGTACAATGGGCTGTAGTTGTATAAGGGAATCATATTGTGCTAATGAGTTTGTGTGTATGTTTTAAACTATGTTAGTATATTTCTGGTCATTTTGAGTAGGTAATGTGTTCTATGTCTAAAACTAAACAAATCAAATACATATGTAGTTATTTCTAATGACAGAATAGTTCTTAATCCTGTCGTGCAAAAAAATCTATTCTGTTGTGCTAGAAAATGAAATGCTATAGTGTAAGCAAAACACACCTTTTCAAAATGTATAAATAGCAAAACCCTAGTTTAAAAGCAGTAAACCCTTTTCCATTATGCAATATGCAGCTCAGTTTTTATATAATTAACAGAATAACTAGCATATGGTGGAACACAATAATTACACTTTTAAATATGCATGCTTGAATAGAAAACCTCATTAATAAAACTGCTTTTCTAAAAATACTAAAATATTTTACCATACCTCTTGGAAAGTTCATAACAGATACCGCTGCAGTGATTAATTTGGTGCTGCATTAATTAATACAGTTTATTTAATACACTGCCGTAGCTAAGGCTCTATCAGATGTGTTTGGCACTAATTACTGTTTTAAATGGGGTTTTTTGTTTGCTTTTTTCCCAGCTCTGAACATAAATCTGAACTCTCCTTCTTGGCTGCAGTGTCCTTACTTCTGATCTTCTTTCTGGTTCAAAGAAGATGCTCCCTGGTTTCAAAAATTGCTATGGCACTTGGGCTCCTGGGAGTCTACAGTTACCGGGCAGCTATTGGAAATGTCATATTTCCATGGCAACATGGTGGCAAAGATATTTCAAAGTAAGTTAATCAACAGATAAGTAACTGTTTCTGTTGAGGTGTTGAACATTTTGACTATCAGGAGATGAGGTGGATGGGATGTTCTGGGTTGGAATTACATTCTTATGAATAGAACTGTAGTTTGTAGGGGGCCAGTGCTGAATTTTCATGATGTGTGCTTAATTTAAAGCCCTGTGAAGTGTGTTTTGACTGTGACAGATCAGAAGCCAGTCAGATAAGAATTAATATGAGGAGAATCTTGTAGTTATACCCTGTATTTTTGCTACAAAGAAGCTCCAAGTGCATCTCTTGTTTTAGATGGATTTGCCACATCTAGCAGAGCACATGCCAAGCTCATTTAGCTACTTCTTCATTTCAAAAGTGCTTAGGCAGTAGTCAGAGAACTGCTTTTCCATACTTTGCTTTTAGAGTGGAGTGTTCTATAATATGGGCTTTCAAGGACATGTAACCATGTCCTTCTTGAGGTATCACCTGTGCAGCACAGTGCATACTAAGGATTTTTAGTCTGATGCTAAGTTTCTTAGAGAACTGGTCTGTAACTGCAAGGAGGCTATAAACTCTTTCACCAATTACTACATTTGGAATGTAGCTAAGTGGCTTTATATTTTTTATACCTGGCTCTGCAGCCTCAAGTTTTGCTAAATGTCAGAGAGTTGTGGAAAACTTCCAGAGTCAGTTGGAACATTTGATGAGAAGTAGGAGATTATGGAACAGAAGTTGTTGAGACCATTGTCTTCTGGATGTAATAAACTTCCTCTTGCACTCATTTTGAATTTTATATCGATACAATTGATTTCTGTTGGAGCTTCTTAGTCAGGGGCCAGAGATTCACAAGATGTGTAGAGATGGAAAAAGCCCTGCAGGGTAAGATCTTAGGACATAAAGAAGATCAGGTTTGTTAACATGGCATATTTTTCAAGAAATGCTTGGTTGTATGTGTATCTGGATATATTTACATACATTCCATCTCTCCAAATATTGAAGATAGCTCTAGTGGTATACTAGTGTTAAGTTAATACTGTATGTTAGTTCTGCTGTATGAGAAAGTAGTGATAATCTTTACTTACTGTGCAGGATTTTTATGCTTGAAACATGCCTGATTTTTCAGTGTGGTCTCTAGTTTTGCTTTGTGTTTGAGTGAAATCCTTGGAGAATAATACTGTCCTTGCAGAATGGAACAGAAAATTAAATACAGCAGTTGAGCCACAGATAAAATGCGATTTTAGGTAGAGAAATAAGTGGAGTACTTAAATACTGAAGTCAAACATTTACTTGAAACTTGTTTATTCTATAGTCAGCATATTGATCTCAATTATTACGAGACACAAGGCTTTTTGTTTTTTTTCTATTACTAAATAAATAGCAAATACAGTGATTTACTTAAATTATGTCAGAGCTTTGTATAAACCCCAGGTGAACCTTGCCATGGCACACTGTGGCACACGGGTCCCATTTGACAAGAGGTTCTGCCTCTGTCCCACACCATGATGCCTTTTATTTTGAGTAAAAACAAACCAGCGGACAATCCAAAACAAACTCATGTGTCTATGCCTGCCAGGTCAGAGCACTGTCTGTGTCATAATACCTACTAGAGTACAACACAGGCTGGCTTAGGGCTCCTAGCATTGTCCCTGGCAGCAGCCGTAGCCACTCACGTGTTAACATGTGGGCCTCTCAGGAGTAAAGTACAAGGCCTAATAGAGAGACATGGTTTGCCCAAGATCACTGACTCATCACACATTATCTTCAGCAAGGCTCTCAGTACAGCATGTCAAAAGACATGGCAGACACATCTTAGTAAATTTCAGATGATAGGTGAGATGTTGACACAGTGATACGGGGTTACCTTGAACAGATGGTTGATGTGATATATCTGGTAAAAGCCTGTTTAAAATGCCACCAAAAGACCCAGGACTTTCTTTTGAATGTGTCTACAGGTATCCTTAGTGTGTTCGTGATCTGGAGTAGCTCCAGATCCAGGTGCAATGTAGAGATAGTTTTTTGTAATATGAGAAAAAGCTGTAGGCAGCCACTGCAATTTTCATGCATAGTGAATTCTTCTCTGAAATGGAAAATCTTTGCTCTCAAGCACTCCCTCTCTGTACCCATTACTGAAGATTTTCTCTGAATTTTAGAACTGCTGGGAGGTGGATGAGGGAGAAGAGACAATTTAAGAGTTCTATGTTTTCTGTCGCTTACACTAAGAAAACATTTAAATTAAAAAAGGCAGAGAAGTCATTTGGCCTTCTTTTTACCTCAGTGTTATTTTTAAAAAAAATTGTAGTCTGTGCAATGAAAAAGATGAATATACACTGTACTAAATCAAACGAAATAATATTAGTGCATTTGCTGGGGAATACTTTTTTTAGTTTGAATTTCCGTCACCTGGTTAATTCTGGTTTTTACTTAACTCATTGAATAGGCAAATACTCCCAGCTATTTCCTAAAGTTCTACTTATAAGTCATGTGGATATATTTGAATATTTTGTGGTAATAACTACATCAGAATTACCAAAGATACTGAAAAGGGGCGCTGAATTTTTGCATTAGCCAGAAACGCAGAAATTCTCTAAACTTTACTGACTTTTACCTTTATTTTTCTTCCCTAAATGAAAAATCCAATGGACATTACAGGGTTTTTACAAAGGCTCGCTATTTAAGGGAATAAAGTAGTAAAGCCCCTTTGCGTAGGCTGTTAGCTGTATCATTAAACTGTTGAAAAGTAAACAACAGAACAGTGCATTGTGTTCAGCTTTTGGAGGGCCCCATCATTGTTGTGTCACAGTTCTGCCATTTTTTCTTGGTTCTGTACATGCAAAAAGAAAATTGAATATGTAAATTCTCTTGCTTATTATTTCTCCTCTTGCTTTTTCTTTCCTGTATGCGAAAGATTGAATTCAAACTTTTCAATAATTTATTGTGGAGGAAAGTGACCTTTCTAAGACTGAAAAAAAAGAGAAATATTATTTGTTTATAAAACTTGTTTTTAGAAATTTTGACTAGTAGTGTTTTTTTGTGGTCAGTTGGTTACACTGGTTACATGAATAGAACTATCCTTTTACTATTTTTAGAGTCCTGGTCTAATCCTCCATATATTGCTAAGTCCAGATGACTCAGGAATCCTCACTTCTGATTGAATTATATTAATTTCGTAGGAGGCCATGCTCACTCATTACTCATGTATAGAGTGATTGTTAGTAAGAGGTTGACTGGTGGAGCCGCACTCTGCTGTCCCTCAGACAAATGGATTTGACATCCAATTCACAAGAGGCAGTGGACACCCTACCCTCTCACCACCAGCCAGGAGGGGTCCTTAGTGATGGAGGGGAGTGAAAATGGGTTCCTGCTTGGGGTGACAGGTGTAACCCCTCATGACCTCCCTCACCTCCTCAAGTGCTTGCATGCAATAAATACAAGACCCTGAAATCTGAGAAACAGGGAAATGAGGACCAGAGAAATTAGAATGTGGATGAAGGTCCATCCTGGTTGACAAGGTTGCCTAGGGCAGGGCAGCTTATCCCCCCACATCACAACCTCCTCAGTTAAGAAAAAAAGAATTGTAGTCATTGGTGACTCCCTTTTGAGAGGAATGATGTGCCAGCTGCATCCAATCCATAAAGGAGGTATGTTGCCTGTTTGGGGCCTGGGTAAGGGACATCATGAAGAAACTTCCCAGCCTGGTGCAGCCCACTGATTATTACTGGTTTTCCCGCTGGGTAATGACCAAATCCCAACAACAAGGATGCAGATTATCAAAAGGAAACTCAGGACCTTGGGGACAGTGGGTCAAGGGGTCTGGAGCACTGGTTGTATTCTCTTCTATCCTGCCAGTTTCAGGGATTGTTGGGGCAAGAAACTGGAAAACCAGGCAGATGAACACCTGGCTTTGAAACTGGTGTTGCCAGCAGAATCCTGTGGGTCAGTTTATATGACAACGAACCTGCTGGCAATAAGTGGAGTCCACCTCTTTCAAAGGGGAAATCTTAGCTCAGGATTTAGCAGGGCTCAGTGAGAGAGCTTTAAACTACATTTGAAGGCAGATACGGACACAGCCAGGCCTGATAGAGATAAGGTTATGAAGATATGGTGGGAATACCTTGCATGACTGGATTGTTGTTATGAAAGGCCACACATTGCCTAGGGAAGACAGACAAGGAAGGTGCATTGGTGGAGTTTCCTCTATGTGAGGAAAACTTGGAATGTATTGAGCTCTGTTTGGGGTGGATGATGAGAGCGTCGAGAGCTTATGGGTCAGGATAAAAGGTTAGACTAGGGTGACACTGTTGTGGGTGTTTGCTACCGGCCATCTGATCAGGAAGAAGTGGATGAGGATTTCTACAGGCAGCTTGAAGCAGGCTTCAAAGTCACAGATCGGTGACTTTTTTTTTTTTAGTGGAATTGCTTAGGGATTTGAAAAATGCTGACCTTGGATTTTAAGCTGTTTGGCAGAACTGGTTGGTCTTGACCTCTTGAAAGACTCTGAAATAGGTAGTAGTAAGTAACTCATCTTTCTGTTTTATTTATTTATTAATTTTTTTTTCAATTTTATTTTCTCTTTAGGGGGATTACTGAAGCTCGTTTTGTTTATGTCTTTGTTCTTGGCATAGTCTTCACTGGCACTAAAGATTTACTAAAGTCACAGGTTATTTCTGCAGACTCCAGCATGAAGAGCACAGGATTATGGGAAGTATATAGCGGATTGGTTCTACTAGCAGCTCTTCTATTTCGACCTCACAATTTACCAGTCTTGGTGTTTTGTCTGCTGATTCAGACAATGATGACAAAATATATTTGGAGACCTTTGAAATTTGATGCAGCACAGATTACTATCATGCACTACTGGTTTGGCCAAGCTTTCTTCTATTTTCAGGTAAGCTGAATACTGTCTCTGCTGCAGGGGTGGGAGAGGAAATAGTTTTTCAAAGAAATATTGTCTGTTGTAAATAAAATACTAAATATTGCAGAGGAAGAGTTTACTGAGTGCTCAGAAGGGTTTAGTTTCTGAATGTTTTATTAATGTTTTGTTTTCAGAATTGAGGAAAGATGCATACCTTAGTGTCTTACCCTCAAGTGTTACCAGGATCAGGGACCTATACGGAGATGATTTTGGTCTGTTAATGGGCCTCATAAGTACTTTTTAGGTGATAATCAGTTTTAAAATGTCATCTGAGTTGATTAATATCAATAAAAGGCAGGTGGCTTTTGTCACTGGTTCTTGAGGCTTACAAGTTTTTGGTAGCATCACAATAGGTCCACACTCTGTTTAAGACCGAATGAAAGTTCTGTGGCATGTAATACCTCTTATGAGAACCAGAACTTATTTTCTTCGTTATTATATCAAATGGTATCTTCTTTCCTGAGGAGCCTTATTAACTTCACTAACATAGTTCTCTGCCTTGCAAATAAGGTTGCAATTCCTCAAAAACTTTGCTTTGCATTGAACCTGGAGAGGATCTTTCTACTTCTAGTATTGTTGGAAACTTAGTGTATCAGGCTGTCTAAAGAGGGCATTTGTTAAGTTGGGAATCAGGTTTAAGAGGTGGGGTTTGCAAAATTTCATTGTGGGACCTGTGTTGACTTTACCTCTGAGGCCTGGCTGGGGATGTTAAAACTTTGGTCAAGCTTAGGGTACTTTCTACTCTGTTTCTGATCCTTTAAGTACAGACTGAGGATTGGCTTGATTGAGGGTATATGTCTGGATAGGGAATTGCTGATGTGGGTAAGATCATCATGATTCATCCCTTCCTACCCACTTTTCCTGTTCAGAGGGCACAACATGTCTTGGTTGAATGGCTTTTGCATGTTTTGAATGTTACTGTTCAGGCAGGCAGCTTTGATTACAGCCTTCTGAGAGCACCCCTTAGTGCAGCTGGCAAAAGGCTGTAGACAGAGCCCTCTCTGTACTGAGGTACCAAACAAAAACAGCTGCCAGAAATTTAATGGTAGGGAGGTTGGCAAGAAAATCCTAGTTATGGAAAAGAGGCTAATAAAGAATGGTTCAGATGTTTTCATAAAGTAGCAAATGGTTCATAAATGTTTTCAGTGGTGCTGAATTCTTGGTACACTTGGCTGAGAATTTCACAGAACCATGAAATTACAGGAGAGTTGAAGCTGGAAGATGCCTCTGGAGATCATTCAATCCAACCAGACCCCATGCAACAGCAGGTCAAACAGGCCAGGTTGTTCTGAACTGTGTCCATTCCCTATTTTAAATACCTGAAAGGGTGAAGATTCTGCTAGCTCTTGGGGCAGTTGGTCCCAGGGCTTGACCACCCTAGCTAGTAAAAATGCTTTTTCTGGTTTTAATCAGAATTCCTTGTATTTCTGTTTCTGTGTATTGCTTTTCATCCTTTTGCTAGTCACTTATCAGGTGACCAAGAAAGTCACAGTCTGGCTACATTTTTTGTACTTCCCCTCAGCAGGTATTCATACACATTGTTATGATCCCTGCTGAGCTTTCTCCTCTTGACAGTAAATAGACCCAGAGAGTTGTTTGTATGACAGGTGCTTTTTTACCATCATCGTCTGTGGTGCTTCAGTGGACTTTTTCAGGTACACCCATGGCTTTATTGTGGTGGCAAGCCTAGAAATGGACCCAGGGACCCAAGCGTTGATCTCACCACTGCTTATTAATGAGAATGAAGCATCTCCCTTAAGCAGCTAGTGAGGCTCTCCCTAATGTAGTCCCAGGTGGAGTTGCTCTTTGCACAAAGGACAATGGCTGGCTGATCTCTTCCAAGCTGCTTTCCATATGGTTAGTTCCCAGTGTGACCAAAGGCATGGTTTTATTCTTTCCCAAGTGCTGGATTTGACATTTCCCTTTGGTGCACGTCCTGAATTTCTTGTAATTTCATTTCTCCAGGCAGCTGAGGTGCCTCTGAGTGGAATCAGACCCATCTGCTGTACAGAATACAGTTCTGTATTGTGTGCAGACTTCCTGAGAGGACTCTGTCCCATTGCACAGATCATTAGTAAAGATGTTTAACAGTATCAGCCCCAGCTTGGCCTCCAGATGGAGTTGAAGCTGCTGATGGCAACCCTGTGAGCTCAACATTTGAGTAGTTGCCAGTCCACCTGAGTGTCCAGTGTCCTAGCCTGGACTGCATCAATTTGTTTGCCTGAGGAGGTGGTTAAAAGTGCTTGTGAGGAGAGGGTGTATTAGGTAAGTGTAGCCCATGTATCTTCAGCCAGTATGGCATGATGGAATAGAAAATACTTCTTGAAGCAATAGTTTTGTTTTGAACATGTAATATGGCAGGTTAAACTTTGTGTCTTTTGTGCTCTGAATGATGCCAGAAATTTGGGACTAACTTTTCTGGAAGAGTTTACATGAACTTTGAAACAGCTGTACGCATTTTCCAGAAATAAGGTTTTAGAGCTATCAAGAACTTGATACGTCTTTCCATTTGACTGTGCTGTGTCAAAGGGTTTTTTTCTACATCAATGAAAATATATTTATGCAAGACCTGTAGAAGGTAACAGGATCTGGTAGCATCTGTTTTGGCTTTCTAGTGGTCTTAAACTGGTGTTAGTAGAAAGATGTTTCTTTCTCATGACTAATGTTTTGCACTTTCAACTACACTTGAGGAGTTTTTTGGTTTTTAGAAGACTGGAAGAAGTGAGTTCCATTTTACTTGGCTACAAATTTATGTTTTTGGATATCCTGCAGTTTCAGAGCATCTGCTTAGGCTCCATCACTCTGCTGGCAATTTTGACATTTCTTCTAGAAGTGTTTCCTTTGGAAACAATGACTTCCGGTATGATACAGATTTCATCAAACTTTAGGATATTTTATAAATTAGTTCTGACAAGGGAATTTCTTCCGCATAGACATGTTGCTGAGTCACAGCATCCAAACCTTGTAAATGAGAAATTCTGCGCTGCTTTGTTGTGTTCCAGATTTCTGATGGGTCTTTGTGCATCTCCTGTCACTGAAAGATCTGAAAAATGATCTGGGTGATAGTTACTTATCAAAACTTCTGTTAGAAGGAGACCCAAGCTTTTTTCCCTCATGTTGTTTCCCATGCTGGTTTGTATGAAATAAAGCAGGCCCAGATAAGAACCTGCCTTTTTGTGTCTCATCAGGTATGTAAGCTCCAGCTTTGAAAAGATTCTTTTTAATTAGCAATAGCTTAGCAAAAATTTTGAGAACTTCTTAAGTCCTTTTATTGCAGGACCCTTAAAAATGTATCGATTTCAGAAGAGCATGCTAACAGTCTTCTAGAATTTGTGTGTCTGTCCACTTGAAAAATTAAGGTGTGTGCCTATTCACCATGCCCAAGACTGATTAAAATGACAAATGAATTGTAGTAGAACAGGAGGGATTTAGTCTGTTTTCTCTCTTTATTTCTCTTTTTGTTTTTCTATTTTCAGAACATCTTAGAGATGTTTCAGAAATAGAGAAATCAATTCTGTTAGTGGAAAAAGTGTTTTTAAGAGTCAAAACAGATGGAATTTTCCTTCACAGCCCCTCCCCCCCATTCCTTAGAGAACAAGTTTTTGGTTCTCTTTTAAAACTGTTGAAAGTACATTTACATTAGATACCTTTTTAGGATGGAGATTAATGATTTGACCAAAATACCAGACATTAGATGTTTGCTTGTTCTTTTATTCTCTGATGAAAAGTGTTCTGAAGGTATGTAAAGAAGTTGAATCATACAAGGCTAAGAGGGACTTTTTGTTTTTTTGTATTTCACAATTGAAAGCAGTTATCTGATATGTAGAATATTAACACAGAAAAGTAAAATGGTCGAGCTGGTAGTTCATAAATTACAGAAGCTACAGAGGTGCCTCAAAGTCTAGTTAATGCTCTCTCTTGAATTTGTAAATTTCTCTCAGTTTATTCTGAGAGAACAGCTTTTCCAGTCTGGGGCTGTATTTCCAAGGATTGAAGGAACTTCTTCTGGAAATGATGTGTAATTTCATGCCTTTTTTATATTGTTTTCCTCAGTATGTAGCATTATGATCTGCATTATCAGGAAAAATGAAAAAGCTGACAGTATACAAAACCCAATTCTTCATTAATTGTTTTTTTTCTAATATATTTAAAAATCTCCTTCCCTTTCCTTTGCGTTCTTTCTAGAATGTGAATTTCCCTTGTTGCAAAGGGAAAACTGCTCAATTTGTATAGCTTAAATCAGGATTGAAGTATTTCTTTGGTTTATTAGTGACACATAATTAATTGATAATTATATATTGAAAATTAAGTGTCAGTCAGTGAAATACAGATGCAGGATCCATACCAGATATACAACAGGGGAACTTTTACCAATGTTTACACCATTTTGTATACCTGATCTGGAAAAAAAAATACCGTCTACTCTGGGACATCTGTCTCCCAAACACATGGAGGTAACCTCTCCCCTTCAGATGAGTTTCAGTCTCTTCTCATGGCAATGCAGTTTTCCGTGTTTACTGACACCTCCCGTGACAAATGCAGGCTCTCAAGCTTTAAGTCTTTATGTATCTCAAAAGTACCATAGACAAGTGACTTGGGTGAAGCTATAGATGATTTTGCATGGTGGTGTACATTTTCCAGCTCTTCCTTAAGTGAGTGATGGGAGGTGGAACTCTGGAAGTACCCATTCTGGTTTAGTAACAGATTTTAATTGTTTGAATTAGCCATTTAATCTTTTTCCTTTGCCTTGTGGGAAAACCAGGAAGGTTTTTGCTTGGTGGCAGCTTTCAGATCCCGTCCTTACTTCTGTGTATTCCAGTGAAGTTACACTGTTTTTACTGAGTAAGGTTCAGGTGTCCTGGTTTAGCAACTACCTGTCCCGTCCATGGCCATCAGCTCTGAGTTCTTACATTTTGACTGAGTTAGGAGAGGGTTGTGTTTCAGACAGAGCATGTATGATTTATTCTCAGAATAAACATTAAGGAAGTACAGCTGGGTTCTTTCTGCTGGAGAATTCCATCAAATTCTCACCTTTAGTATTGACCTCTGTTCAGCTTGTCTTGGTAACAGATAATCACTTGCTTACTGCTTCAGGAGCAAGCAATATCTGTTCTGGAATTCTAGGGGATAGATGTGAAGGAAGCACAACTGTATTGTCATTATATGCACTGCTGGCATAGATTTAAATATCTTCCCTGACTTTGTTTCCTTAAGTTTTGTGGTCACTTGAGCTGTCTCTGTTAAACTCACTGGGTTCAGAGTGGTGCTAGGGTTTTAATTTCCAGACAGGCATAAAGATCTAATGTAGCATTAAAAAAAAAAAAAAAAAGCAGGCTTATGGTTGAAATACAAAAATTGAAAACCACTGAAATTTGTTGGTGATGTAGATCACATTGGATACTAAATTTAAACTGTGCTAGCTAAATGAGGCAGGAGAAGAGAAATATAAATGAAATATGAAAGGCTTCCATCTGGAAATAGTAGAGAGGTCTGGAGAACTACTTTTTGCACATGTCTTGGTGTGATTATGAAGAAAATGACACTTGCCCGTGTTGCTGAGCCTTTATTAAATCTTGGTAGACAATACGGTACATAATGACCAAAGCAGTAACTCTGTCTTGCTGAGTGTGGATTGTAAGTGATGGCCTTCTGAATATGATGGTAAAAATAGCCTTGTTCAGGATAGCATATTTAATGAATGAGGCACTGTTCTTTCAAAAAAGTATTGTAGGGTCCTTCAAGACTTTATGGAAGTAGATCTGTGTGAGTGTGCAGAGTAAGCAAGACTGATAGAAAGAGATACTGCTTTTCATTAATTCATTGCTATGGCTAATGAATATGGGGGAAAAAAATTAAGTGTGTGTAAGCTAATTTTTAAATTTTGAATGTAAGTAGGAAAAAACCCACAAGTTAAGGGTGGGTTGAAAACAAGTGCCTTGATCTCACACTTGGTTTTGCATTCTACAATTCGTCTGTGCCAGAACCCTGAGTGCATCTCCTGTCTTGGAGTTTAGTTAGCAGACTTCAAGGTGATCTCTTTCATTGAGAGAGGAGCTAATGGGAGAAAAGCAGATGGAGAGGCCTGGCCCTACTTTCCTTTTTGGTTCTGCTTTAATCTGATGCTTTACTGCCTGTGTTGTATCACAGCTGTGTAAGCAGGTATGTGTGTGCCTGTCTTGTACTTTCTTGATCCTGCTCTGGATCTGGCAGCTGGGCTTTCTGGCCTAATCTGGGACCTGCCTAGTCACTACAGACTTGAAATCCCTGGACTGCATCTAGCCCTAATCACTGGCTCTGGATGCAGGCCTGACCTGGACATGCCACTGAAGAGTCCTGACTTTCTGCTCTCACCTGCCTTGTTTTCACACTCGTTTCCCAGCTTACCTTCTCTTGCAGAACCAGCTGTCCCTTTCTGCTCTCTGACAATTTGGATCTAAAAGGCAAATTTGATAAACAGTTGTGACTTAAATGGGAGGACTGTGCATGATGTCATTTTCCCAGCATTTTAGCCAGATTTTTGTGAATAGTAAGTATAGGAAGAGGTTGCTTACACAGGTTGTGCAGTCTTCATGCTTGGAGGTTTTCAGAGATTGTCTGGATAAAGTGCCGTGTAATTAATGTAGAGCTGGGTAAACCCGATTTGTTCTCTAGTCCTGTTTTAGTAATTAAGGTCTTTTCTTTATTTATCACTTTGTGTGAATTGATGAAGAGAAGCAGAGTTTAAAATACTCCAGTATTGTCAAAAATAAATTAAATTAATACATGTAGTCAGAATGCTACTTATTTGTCAGGATATTATTGCAAGGTTGAGAATCTCTTGATGAATTTTTCAATGAGCTTGAATAATTGATTGTTTTCTCCTAAGCCCTGAGTTGTCCACATCTCATAACTCAGCAGTCATTTCCCAAAAGTACGTTGCATATTTATCATTACTATTTGTCCTTAAAATGCAGTGAGAATAGAAATAAATAACTTGGTTGTTTCTCTTTAATGAAGCAGCTCCTAAAAATTTATTTTGCAGTAAATATTGCTAAAAATATTTTTGTTACCTTGGATGAAAGCTCATAAATGAACAAAAATTCCATGTATTTATTTATTAGTCTTGTGGGGGTTTGTTGCTGTGCTTAGAGCAGTATATCTGTGGAATGCGAAAAACAAAATACAGTTCCAGTTTCTGGTGGTTTTTATCACTGGAGGAACCCAGAGCCAGTTTGTACATTTTTAGAATCATTTGTATCTAATTTGTCTTGCCTTTAGGTAAAGAGATGGACTGAGTGACATCTTAAATTGACTTTAGGTTTTTCTTGTTATGATTTCAAAGCATTATAGGATAATTTACATTGGAACGGACTTCAGTTCAGTCCTATTTGCAGAGCAGAATCAGCTGTGAGGTCAAACCAAATAGCTCAGGATCTTGAAACCTCCAAGGTCTGTCCAGAGACAACAGAATCTTTCTGGCCAACCTTTTCTGAAATACTAGAATGATATGTTAAAATAAAAAGAATGCACTCTGAATTGTCAGTTATTTATGTATTGTGTGGAATATTAGAATTTATAAGCTATGAGAATTTAGTGTAAATACATGAATTTGTTTTGGAGAAAGATACCTAATGTGAAGGAAAAAATGCTTGTTACTGCACAGCAGGGTCTTCCACTAGTATCAAGTAGTAGTATCCAAGAGGATCAGCGGATTCATGGTAAGAGTAGGATGTTTGGACACTTCACAATGTGGTTGGAGTTGTAAGTGTGTGGATCCAAACATGCACATCCTTGTTCTACAGCTACATCACTTTAAACAAAGACAGTTGAAGTGAACCCTGTGGGAGAGGAACTCAAGGAGTTGGGGAGAAGGGGGAAAGCACTGTTCTTGCCTCCAGGTTCCTTACTTTGCCCTGACTGTCTTCCAGAGGGGAGTACATCTTTTTGCCCTGTTCTGCACTGCCAGTGACATGCACTGCAGTGCTGCATTTGTTCTTCCTCTCACATGCAGTGGGATGGGGAGTTGCCCCAAGGTACCAAAGATCAGCCATGTGCACGTGCACATGGAGTAAACAGTTTAAAGAGACCTTTCAGCTCTTCATGACATGAGCAGGATTTCCTGATGCCTCAGCTTTTCTACTCTGCATGCATCATGCAGAGGAGAAGGAGGGGAATGAAAAATATATAGATGTAGTGGGCAAAAAACCTGCTGCTGTGGACAGGGACTGGAGGAAAAGACAATAGGTTCCCTCCCTACCTGTCCCTGTCAAACTCTTGCTTGTTGAGATCAGTACCCTGCCCTGCACTCAAAGTACTATACTTACCTTTCGGCTCTTGCCATGACCTCAGTCTATACCCGTTAAACCTGAGGAGTAGCCTTACTTTACAGCTTTCTTTTGCAGTCTCATTACAGGTTCTAGGGCACAGACACAGTTTTGTTTAGCTTCTTACCATTAACTGTGCTCTGCTTTGCTCCCGACATTGCTGAACAGTACACTTAATGTGTAAAAATAATTGATTACACCAGTGCAGTGGTTTACTACAGTGATGTATGATGGAAGTCAAAGTGAGGAAGACTAATAGCCATAGGTCAAGATTTTTCTAGTGTATGATACCTTGGTAAAATCCATACCATACTGCGCTCTTAGAGCTTCAGACTCCCCTTACATTCTGGGGATATTTTCATGGTGGGATTCATGGGGACAGTGACTACTTGTAATGAGCTCTAAGTGGTTCTGTCAACACAGATGGCTTTTTTCTCTTAGATTTTAGAGCTGTTTCAGGAACAGCTTTTTGCTGTCACTGGTGCCTGGTTAGTTACATACCTGAAAAAGCTACTAACCTTTTTATGCTTGCTTGTGTGCTCTGGACTTTGTGACAGAAGTGTGTATTTGATGATAGCACTTCCTAGCTGGTGTAACCTGCAGTTCAAGAGGACTGCAGTTACTAAGGTAAGCCAAGGTCAGGTTTGAGGGAAATGGGGAGCCACCCCTCCTCATATGCTCCATTGGGATTGAGCCTAAGACTATTTGTGGTGACAACCCTCACATTAGCGTTGTTCTGGGATTCTGTAGGTGGAAAAAGAGGGTTTGATGGCTGTTAGAATATCAGTGCTGTAGAAATTGATCAGTTTCTCAATGTATAGCAGGAATATCTGAGAGCTTTCTCACTAGTCTGAGGAGACCTGTCTGTGACCTGTTAATTTAAGAAATATTCTGCCTTAATCATAGGGTGTGTTTGCTACTCTAGGTATTTGGGTAAAGTTAAATACTTTGGGATTTTCAATGGAAAACACTTCCTTCAATTTTACATTGTTCTTTGTTATTTAGTGGTCATGGTCCCTGGAAAAGAAAGCTAGGTAAAACATACCAGACTTTGACAGCTCTTGATATTTTAATTACTGTATACTCCTTCTGTTTTTCTCTTACTAGGTTTAAATGTATTTTATTGATGATTGAGGCTATTGAGGCTGACTTCTGTTCTATTGCAATGCAATCTTCTGTGGTATAGAGACTTGGGAAGGAGAAACCTCTCTAATTTGGCTGTCTTAATCTGTTTACGTGCAGGAAATTGTGCCATGAGGCAGGCGGTTGGGCGATGTAGTGTTCCATTACAGCTCTAAATTAGAGTCCTGTTGTCTCTAAGGACAAGAAATATTTATTTCCTGGTGTAATTTTAGGCAGCAGAACTAAAATCTTGTGTTTGAAGCACGTGTGGTGGAAAATGTGTCTTTTTCATTAACGAAGTGACGTAAATAAGTGACTGAAATCAGCAAGTTTAGCTGTTTATTTTAAATCCTTTTTAAAAATGTAACTTATTAAGTAATAGGCATGTTAATTTGCAGAGAAAATAACACAAGCAAAATAGCATGCTGTTTATGCCTTTGTTAATCTGTAAATCCTAATTAAAAGCACTTGTTTTGTAAGCTGTTTTATTGAAATTCAGATGTAAAGTATATGGCTGTACTGTAATTTAAAGAGTAAGTCCTTAATGGGTGCAATAATTAATATTGTTCTAATGTGTTGTAAATGTGTTTTTGGAGGTATTTGGATATTTACTATTTTATCCCTATTTTCAGGGAAATTCAAATGGCATTGCTAGTGTGGATGTTTCAGCAGGTTTTGTGGGACTAGACAGCTATGTGGAGATACCAGCTGTTTTCCTCACAGCGTTTGCAACTTATGCGGGACCTTTCCTTTGGGCCATCCACCTGCTGTGCTACTTGAGTTCTGAAGTTAGCAGGTAATCATGTTTAAGCTAAAGTATGCTCCTCTACTGCAGCTATAAATATCATTCATAAAGCTATACCTTTTCAAAGAAATTTTTTTCTCATAATCTTGTTCCCTGAAAGTTTTGTTTTAAAAAAATGCATGTTCTTTTTTTCGGTATGACTTTGTATCACCTAACTCTTGCAGTTTCATTTTATCTGTGGAAATTTTGCTCTGGGAATATACATATATGTTTTACTACTTTTGTTTCTTAATGAGTTCTCAGTTTGCTGTGCTAAATTATTTAATATCTTATTATATTTTTTTATGACAGATGTTCTGCCTAAAAACATTCTTCTTGAAATCTTTTAAGTCAGAGAGGCCTGAGAAGGATGTTTTAAAGTAATTGAATTCAAACTTAACTAACATGATGTTCTTTGAATGTCCTTCTTTGACAAAGTGAAATGCAAGGTGTTAAAAGTAAAACATATTAGTATTATTGTATGTTACTGGTTGTGGCAGTCATTTGTAGCTAAAATATTTGTACTTCTGCGTATCTTGTGTGGTGGATGAGTTAAAGTAAAATGAATTAATGCATTGGAATTTTAAGAAGACATTTGTAAAATGCTAATGTAATTTAAGAGTGCGCATATAAAATCTAATGGGACTATCTAAAACTGCTTTTAACTCATCATTCAGGGTATTCAAACTGAGCGATACAATAAGTTAAAATGGAAGAGTTGTGAATTCTATATTGTATTGTATAAATGCACAAATGCAAAAAGCTTGATGCATTTTCACAGAATTAACATTTGATAATGACTGAGACTTCCCATCTCAGAGTCTTTTCTCTGTTATCTGTGGAATTTAAATCTACTTTTTTTTTAGTGATGAATAAAATATTGCAGTAGGCTTGGCAGGTGGGATTTTAGACAGTATTTAGTTAATCTCAACTTTTTGCCTTCCTCATTGTCATCCTCTGTAAACCTCTGACTCCCTTGTATCTACACAGTGTCATCTGGTCTCACCCTGTCAGTGATTTTTGTTTTCTGGTTTCTTTCTTCTCCTTTTGCTTGTTTGTTTTGGGCTATGCCTACACTGTGTACTTGGATTGGCTCAGTTGTTTTCACTAAAGGTGTAAGGAGTTGACATCACCAAGCTGCACAGGCCTGTGGGGCTTTTTGAGCCTGGGACTTGTTCCGACAAACTAAATGACTGCACAGTCACTTGTTCTGTATTGACAGGCTCCTTTAACAGGTATTCGCAGTGATTAACCTTTATTCACTGATTTGCCAGTCTGCTACATGGGGCATTAAAGATGTCTAGCACTCTCTACTTGGTTGCTGTGGATTTATGCAGCCCAGTGCTGGGCCACTGTATTGCTCTAGTCATGCATTCCTTAGTGGAAATTGAGACTCACTGAAGAGCGTTTCGTCTTAGTCTGAAGCCAGCTACCTTGAAGTCATCTTTGGTCTTAAATAGATTGATATGGTCTAAGTACTGGTGTTTGAGTATAATTGTTCTAAAAGCCAGACTTCTCTCTGTTCATTCTGGTATTTTTTGGCTTCAGGAGGAGTAGATGTGGAGTACGCTAATTATTAATGTCTTGATTTGTGTAACCTCAGAAAGCCCTTTCTTGAATTTTCCTTACTGCCTGCCAACTTGACACCAAACTGAGTTTTAACTCTGTTTCTAATGCTCCTCAATTTAGCTTTAGTTACTGCTTTGCTCAGTCAATACCTTTTTCTTGTGTCCAAATTAATAAAATTTTCTTCATTCTTTCAACTCTATTTAACAATAGAGTGACCATGTGATATATATAAAGTGTTGCCAATTGTCTTCTAGTAAATATGTGACCCATAAACCTGGGTATTGCTTGCATTCTGTGTATGTCCTCTTTTTCCCACTTCCCTTATACCTCTCCCATGATTTGTTTAAAATAGCGCTGTGCCGTTTCACTGTTCACATCTGTGTTTCTGCTGTGTTGGTGTTTTTAGCAGTCTCACTCTCCATTCTTATCGTTACACTGTAGATGCTTTGGAACTGACACTTTTTGCTTGTGCTTGGAGGAATCCAAGCACAATAGAGAGCACTGCCTTGGTGGCATTGTCTGGGGAAGAAGGAGAAAAAAAATGGGCTCCAGTAATTTAAAGAACTGCAGTTTTATTGTTTTTTAAAACCTAGACTGCAGACTGTGATGGACACTTATATACAATGGAGAGAAAATTATAACGTACGGCATGTTTTTGGAAAGCTCTTCTAACAAAATAACGAAAAACTTTCAGTGACAAAATCTTTGAATATCTGTACTTGTTTAATATTGCTTCAAATAATATGCCTCTGTAGTAGTGCTCGTTGTTGTTCTGATGTTTTCCTGGTTGAATTTTTGCAGATTAAAAGCTCAGCTAGCAGTGTTGCCAGGTACATTGCTGGCTTAACCTTCTCTCAAGTGGGTGGCTATGGCCTGTAACACCCACATCACTTAAGTAAGTAGATTCCACCGAGCAGCTTGTGTCTGTAGACATTTTAAGGTTCATTTGGGTCAACTGGTTTCCTCAAAGAAACAGTACATAAATATGGACTGGAATCTCTAGCTGTTGGGACTTGCTTAAATTGGTATGTTAATCTGCTCAGAACTTGGTCTGTATGCTTTTTATTTTACTCTTGTGCTTTGCCGTTGCTGTCCAAATGATTGTCTTATTACTTGGTTACTTTTTAATGTGGTCCTCAGAGCAAGATGAAGATGTTCTCAGAACCAGTGAGCAGTGTCATTCTTAGTGAAGTGCCTTGCATTCTGCAGCCTGTTTTAGAGCTGTTGCATCTGAGGTGGTTTGCCTGGATAGGAAAGCCCGACTTCAGGGCTGTCTTTGTTAATTTCAGCCACTTAGCAGAGGCCATATTATTCATAGCTGCATCAGCTGGGTTGGCTTACCACAGCTTCTTGCTGAAATTCTTTAAAGCTGTGTTGCATTGGGTATTGCTGCTTGGGGGCAAGTGCACATACATACCCTTCCCTCTTTCAGCACTTTGCTTTTATGAAGCCACAGAATACTCGAGTCTGGAGTCCAACTCTCCTATCCAAACGAGGGTCAGCCGGAGCAAGCAGAGATACTACAGGGTGTTCTTGAGCAACCTGTTCCAGCATATGGCAACACTTGGAATTACACAGTTGCTCCTTGGTATTTAAGGGGAATTTGTAGTATATCATTCATCCTTTCACTGAGCACCAGTGAGAAGAGTCTGAGTACATCTTCTTTACTTCTGCCCATGAACATTGGTTAGAACCCTGCCAAACATTCTCTGCCCAAGACTAAACAATCCCAGCTTTCTCAGACTCTCACTTTGTCAGATGCTCCAATCTCTAGACATCTTCGTGAGCTTTCAGTGGACTCACTTCAGTACACCCATGTCTGTCTTATACTTGGGACCCCAAAGCTGTATCTAGAATTCCAGATGTGATCTCACAACTGCTCAGCAGAGAGGAAAGATCACCTCCTTCAACCCACTGGCTTTACTTTTCATTATACAGCCCTGGGTTCATTCATGGGAGCTTTGCTTACTCATGCTCACTTGTCCAAATGACGTATGTCCTTCTCTACCTAGCTGCTTTCCAGATGGTCAGCCCCAAGCATGTTCTGGTTCATGATGCAGAATTTGGTGTCTCCCTTTGTTAAACTTCTTGAGTTTCTTGTCAGTCCATTTCTCCAGCCTGTCAATATGCCCCTGAGAAGTAGCAGACCTATCTACAGATTCACAAACTACTCCTCCCAGTTCTGCACAGTGTGCAAACATGCTGAGGGGGTACAGCCCCATCACCCAATTCATTAGTGAAGACATAAGCAATATTGGCCCTCATGTGACATCCTGTGGTTGATCAGTGGTGACTGGCCTTCAGATGGAATTTCTGCAGTGTCTAAGTAGTTTTGCAGTTCACCTGAATGTCCACTTTTCCTAGCCTGGACTGCATTAGTTTGCCTGTGGAGACGTGATGAGAGACCTTAAGAGCCTACTTGTGAGATGAAAGTGCATTAGATACACGCAGCCCATATATCTTTTGCCAGTATGGTAAGGTGGAATAGAAGATAAGGAGGTTTATAGATACTACATTTGCTGTGGAAATGTAGTTGGAAGTCCTTAAATAATTTGCTTCCATCTGAACAAACTTGAGAAACTATGATATTCTCCTCATATGGAAAGGTAAATGTGTTTTTAAAATAATTAAGTGGCATGTGATAGACACTAACATGGATATTACTGCCACTTTTAATCCTTCAGGCTCTCCTGAGAAACTTGGCAGCATAAATGTGAAGGGATTTTCACAGACAGAAATAGAAAGAACTCTTTAGGTTCAGTCTCCATGGCAACTGTGCAATAACTCTTGAAAGTATTTTTGAGATGGGGAGTACTGATTAAACTGATTCCTGAACTTAACCAAGTGTTCTGTGTGTGACTTGCATAAATTCCAGGGAGCACCTGGTTCATGTAAAAGGTAGTTTTTACAGTGACCACTCTATTGCTTTGATCTTAAAGAGAACTTTGGATTTTTGGGTTCTTGTGACTGTAAAAGGGCCATCTTGTTGGATAATTTGACCTATATTATATGACCTCACTGTGCAGTACACTCCAGATGGATTCAGTTTCCAAGCTCCTACCCAAACAAAATTGTCATGTGGGTGATGTTCACAGTGTTGTGTAATTACCACTCTTCAGTTAGGCATCGTGATAGTTTTCAGATTACCAGCACATTGAAATCTGTGTTTTAGTTGGTTTAGTTAGTTTGGTGTCAGGGTGAGCTGGTGGGTGTTTCCTAGCACTAGAAGGCTGCATGCCTATTTGTTTTTCTTCCTCAGTTATCAAAAGTTGTAACAGTGCTTTCACATTAGCAAATGGCTTTCACTGGCAAATACTGAAAATGGATGTTATGCCCAATAGGAGGGTGTTAATAATTGCATAACTTTAGTGTTATGCCTTGACTTTGTTGATGTAGAACTCCAGCACAACAAACTCAAATTTTGCTGTGAATTCTTCTATAGTGCTGATCTATACAGAATTAGGAAGGTGTGTTAGCAAAAGGAGTTTCAGCAGTTAACATCAGCTTTTGCCATCTTCAGCCTAATGTGTTTATTCATTGAGTCCCCAGTTCACTACCCATGTTAAAGCATTAATGATTTTTCTTTCTGACATAAGCTAGACATGGAGTGAGTGTTTCAATATACCTTTTTTTTGAGTCCTAGGTAGAAAGTGCAGCCCTCCTTAGAGACAAAGGAACAATCCAAACATTTTCCACTGAACTCTTCAGTATTTTATACAAGTAGTTTTTAATTCTTCTGTTTAACTCCATTCTCTCTCACTTAAATGAACGAAAGCTGAAAAAATGTTGGCATTGAAGAATATATGCTGCTGCATTCTCTAGAATTGTAATATTTGTTATCTACTGTACTGCCAGCAGTCTCATTCTCCAAATAAATAAAAAAGATACAGAAGTAATCTACTTTTTTATTGATACACATGGAAATCTGGGAGTAATTGGCAAAAACTGGGCTGGGGTTTTATTGCCATAAGTTGGAAGAGTATTCTACTCACTTAGGTTTATCCTAAGATGCTGTCATTGTAAAGATGGCTGAATATTTCTCTTGAACTTTGTTACTGCTCTGTGATGGATACCTCGTCGTTCATTCCTTTGTCATGTTGTTGAGACACTGACTTTTCCTATGAGACTTCCTCCAGGCACCCATGACTCTTGGTATTGAAAAGTATTTTCTAATTGGAAACTGATCAGCAAAGTGGGGTTGCCTCTGTTATAAACAAATAACAAGCTGCTTGAAAGCCATTTGCAAAATAAATGTCATCCTTTTGCTCCAGGGACCAGCTGTGCAACTGTGTTTTAGGAGCTGAAGCACTTTCTGTGTAAATATTAAGGAAAGTTATGTGCACAGAATTTATAAATACACAGGTCTGGGGTAGGTTAGGTTATTTTTGCTTTCTGTAGATAGTAAGAATCTGAACAGATTTGGAACTTTAAAAATTATGATGTAATTTTTGGTAGAGTTAGCATATCCAACATGAGGTTTGATTTCTAATAATGACTGATAACCCTAATTGAGAACTTGTTCTCCAGTGTGGTAGCTACTGCCCAAATCATTGTAGAGTTATCCACTTGGCTTTTAAATGTTCTTTCTGATGCCATATGTACTGCCATTTCTTTGAGATTTTTTCTCATCAACAGAACTGCAGTCTTAGGTAGAGACCACTTTGTATAACATCACCTATACTTTTTAGTTTGTGGTCTATCACTTTTCTTTGTGGGTAATCCTGAATTTAAAGGGTTCTGAAAATCTTTTTTATTTCTGCCCAAGTTCTGATTTGAGGTTGTCATGGTTACATTGTCTTCTTCCTCTTGTTCTTCTGGTTTCATATGACTTATGCTCAAGAGAACATAGCTGAATTGACTGTTCTCATTGCATCGGTAGAGCAGCAACTACCTAGAGTGCAGATATGCAGTACCACTTCGCTGTACAAAAGGGTGCAGTATTTGTCCTTTATTTTTGTTTGGAACTTCTATATTGTGAGATAGTACTTTTCTGCCATCCTGTATGGCTTGATTTCCAAATGTTGCTTGCACCAAAGAGTTCATTAAATGTTAATACATACAAAGCTTATTGAATATATTAAGACAATCAGTATTAACAATCTAGGGGAAATTTTGTGTTCCAGTGGTAAGCATGCAGAGTATCCTCAAAGAATAATGATAGTCTAGTCAGACACTGTTAGCAGGACTCTAAAAAGACTTGAAAAGCTGAAAAGATAGTAATGAAAGTTTGGTTAAGTTTTGTGTCTGTAAATAAACTTATGGCAGTCCTTCCTATTACTACTGAACTATGGCTACTGGAACTTAACAGAGGAAAGCTGACTTTCATCCAAGTTGTGGGATAATAGGTGGTCATGCAGCATGCTATTTTCAAAAATTATATCCTTCCACAGTAAGTGGAATTTTAGTAAATTCTTATGAAAGGGGTTAGGTTTTTCTGCACTGCCATTTAAGAAAATTTTGATTAGTCCACCCAGCTGATAGTAGAGGAAGGACTGTGAAACTTGGTGCTGCTATAAAATGAAGTTTCATTTTCCTGTGTGCTTTCTCTCTGTCTCTGACTCATGGTCCCTCATTATCTTTTGCTTGCTATCTCCCCCCTCATTCGTTTGAATCCCTTTCTTTACCTTGCTTGGTATCTTCCCTATCCCACTCTTATTATCCTCTTGGCACCACCACACCACCTTGCCCCAAACTTGCCTTTTGTCTTGGACACACTTTGTACCTGTTTTTCATACTTTGCCTCACTTTCATGTGCATCACCCTCTCACACTTGCATCAAGACAAGACTGCTTCTCACACTTGCATCAAGACAAGACTGCTTCGTGCAGACTGAGGAAAGAGACCAAGACAGAAAGCACAGAATTATAAGAGTAAATATTTATTTATGCATATGAGGTGTCCCAGTCAAACTGAGGCACCTGGATGTGGTTTTAACACCTTTGTTCATGCTCCTCTCTTGCTGTCCCAGTCTTTGGTGCTACACCTGTCTTCTCTCCACCTCCCTCAATTATTCCTGCTTCTTGCTTTCCTATTTGTCACTGATGCTTGCCCTTCTTGTGCAGTTTGCATGTCTCTCATGGTTGTGCTTTCATCACCCCTCATATTCTGGTTTCCCGTCTTCTTTGTGTGCAGACAAACAAATTCATGCTAGCCACATGAGTGTGCTTCCTGCCTCTCGTGCATGTATTTCCTCTCCTGGCCATGCTTACCTTTCTCTCATGGGCTTCCCCACTCTTGTGCTTTCCTCCCCAGTGCGCTCCTATCACTCTCATGCTTCTGACCCCTTACACGCATTCTTCTCCCCCTCTTGTGCTTCCACATGAGCTTTCTTCCTCACACAGTTCCTCACTCACACTTCATGACTCCCTGACTCCCCATCACGGCTTTTCCCTCTCCCTCGTGCGCATTTTCTCTATCTCCCAGTCATGCTTGCTCTTTCTCAATAGGTGTTCTTCCTGCTTTATGTGCTCTTTCCACCTTCTCTCACCCACTTTTCCCCTTCTCTCACATACCTCTCTTGCTCTCTCTTGCTTGCTTCCCTCACCTTTATGCTCTTCCCGTGACTGGCACAGTTCTCTCCTTTGCATGTTCCCATCTTGCAGCTCCCCCCTTGTGTGCTTCCCCCTCTCATGCATGCAGTTCTCCTTGCTCATGCACTTTATCCCTCCTGCAAACATGCAAATGCTCTCCCTCTCTCATTGGAATATGCTTTGTTATTCTCTTGCTTTCTTGTACATGTTTGGTCTCTTGTCTCTTTGTCTTGTGCATCCTTCTGTCTCTTGCTTTTCCTTTTTGTGTCTTCTTTTCCCTTCTGTAGCTTTTCTCCTTTCTTGCACGCTTTTCCATGTCTCACAGATTTTCCAGCTCTCACACACACTGAAATACTTTCAAATGCAAATTGCTTGCACTCTCCCTCTCTGTCCCCTGTTAAATCTTTTACCTGGGTCCTCCTCCTCTCTCCCACCTTTCTTCTTTCACATGCCTTTTCTTCCTCTAGCACTTCCCTCCCTCATTCCCTTTTGCCTCTTTGTCTTTTGCTTTATTCTCTGTATGCTTTCCAGTCTCTTGACAGACATACTTTCTTGCATGCACTCTGCCTCTCCTAAGCTTGCAGTCTCTCACTTGTGCTTTCTCCTTCCCACTCATTCCCTGTCCTTTCTATTGGTATAGTTTTTTTTTCCTAAATCTGTAGAGCTTCCCCCAACTATACCCTGTTTTCAGCTTGTGTTGAACCTGCTTTTCCTCCCTCTTAGATTTGCATTTCCTCTCTCAGGGATTTCCTATCTGTCTTTCAAGCTTTCTTGAGTTCTTCCCAAAACAGAGTGGCTTCCCCTCCTCTCTCCCCTCTGTCATTATTTCCACTTTTTTCTCTTTTTCTTTTCTGTTATTCCTTTCCCACATCTCTCTCCCTCTCATATTCCCTCTCATTGTGAGGCTTCTTCTCTCTTTCTCTCTGTGTCCATATTTCCCTCTCTCTAGTAGGCTTTGCCTTTTTCTCATGTGCTTTGCCTGTCCCTCATCTATATCTTTATCAGTGATCTGTACAGGGGGATCCTAGGCACCCTCGGTTGGTCAATTTGCAGATGACACTAAGTTAGGTGGGAGTGTTGATCTGCTGCAGGGCAGGAAGGCCATGCAGAAGGATGTGGACAGGCTGGATTGATGGGCCAAGGCTGATGGTGTGATACTCAATAAGGCCCAGTGCTGGGTCCTTCCCTTGGGTTACAATAACCCTGTGCCGTGCTACGGGCTGGGGGCAGAGAGGCTGGAAAGCTGTCTGGTGGAAAAGGACCTGGGGGTGCTGGTGACAGCAGCTGAACATGAGCTGGGAGTGTGCCCAGGTGGCCAAGCAGGCCAATGGCATCCTGGCCTGTATCAGCAATAGAGTGTTGCCTGCAGGACCAGGGCACTGATAGTCTCCCTGTACTCAGCATTTGTGAGGCCACACTGCAAGTTCTGTGTCCAGTTCTGGGCCCCTCAGTTCAAGAGGGACATTGAGGTGCTGAAACATTATCTAGAGAAGGGCAGTGGAGCTGGTGAAGGGTCTGGAGCACAGGTCCTATGATGAGCAGCTGAGAGAAAGGGATTGTTTAGCCTTAAGAGAAGGAGGTGCTCTACAATTACCAGAAAGGAAGCTGTTACAACGTGGGGGGCGGTCTGTACTCCCAAGTAGCAAGTCATAGGACAAAGGGAAGTGGCCTCAAGCTGTGCCGGGGAAAGTTTAGATTGGATATTGGGAGAAAGTTTCTTCACTGAAATGATTGTCAAGCATTGGAACAGGCTGCCCAGGGAACTAGCTGAATCACCATTTCTAGAGATATTTAGATGTGCAGATGTGGCACTTTGGGACATGGTTTGGGGGTGGACTTGGCAGTGCTGGATTCATGTTTGTACTCAAAGACCTTAATAGTCTTTTCCAACTGAAATGATTCTGTGTGCTTTTTGCATGAATGTTCCCTCTCATGCTTTCCCTGCTATCCAGTGCTTGCTTTCTTCTGGATCTTTTTCCTCTCCTGCCTTTCACCTTTAATATTGTGCTGTGCCTCTCTCATGTGCCTTTTTTTTCTTGTAACTCTGAACTTCCCCTTCTCGTTCTCTCACTTTCTCCTTGTGCTTTGACCTTTGCCACTTGTGTGGTTCTTCTTGCACGCATTTCCCCCCCTTGTACACTTCCCTCCTTATGTACATTTCATTCCCTTCTGCAAGCTGTCGTCTTTACATGCATGTTGCCTCTCTTTCACCCACTTTGCTTTCATATAGGCTTTACCTTTCACTTTCTCTGCTGTTCCCTCATTTGTGCTTTGTCTCTCATGTCGGGCACTTTTTTCTCTGCCTCTCTCTCCTAAGTGTTTTGTGCTCGTGCTTTACCTCTTGTGCATGTGAGCTTTGTATCTTGTGTGCATGCGTTGTCACTCTGCCTCCCTCATATGCATTTTGTAGCTTTGTCTTCTAGTGCGTTGCAGTCAGTGTGTCAGTTTAGACACTTTACTCTCCTATTCTTTCTTGCTATGGTGTCTAACATTCTTATCTTTCCATCTTTCCATGCATTTCCATCTTTCAGTTTTTCTCTGCTTGCACTTTGTCTCTTTCTGTCTCTGTCCCCCTTGTCTCACTTGCTGTCCCACTCTCACCATATTTCTCTCTTCTGCTCACTATCCCTCCCTCTCCATCACACCCCCCAACCATTGCTCTCCTTCCTGAACTTTCCATCTCACTCTCCATCTCTTTTTACCTCCCTCTTCCCCATCAATCTCTCTTTGACTCTCTCTGGCCTCTCTCCTTTGCTTCCTCCATCTCTTCTGCCTTGTCTCCTATCTTTACTTCTCCCTGAGATGGGCTTTTCCTCTCTCATTTGTGTCCCTGCTCCGCAGCTTTCCTTCTCTTCCAGACATGTTTTGCCTCTCACTGACTTCACTTCTCACATGATTTGTTTTTTCCTGTGCTTGCCTTTTCACATTCTCCCTTGCTTTGCCTTTTTCACTTTTCCCATTCCTCGTGTGCTTTCCCACCTCTTGACACATTCTAGTATGCCGTTTCCCTCTCTTCCATGCTTTCATTCCTTGCTTGCTTGTGTTTTCCCTACACTGCTGCTTGGCTTCCTCTCTCTATCCCTCGCTTGGGCTTTGCCTTTGTCTTAGATGTGTTTTCGCTCCCTCCCCTCCTCACAAATTGCCCCACAGTCTCACTGTTACATTTCTTCTCTTTGTTTAGCTTCTGCCTTTATCTCTGCTTGTCTTACACTTCCTCTCTAGCCTTCCACTTGTCTCTCACCCTTTCTAATTTTTCTTCTTAGCAGCATGCTTTTTTCAGTCAGTTCCCTCTGACCTCTCAACCATTGCCTCCCTCTTTGCCAGGTTCCCCTCTTCTCACAGAAACTCTTGTCTCCTTCTTGTGGATGTGCTTTCTCTCCCATTCTGATCAGCCTTTTCTTTCACAGAGCCTTCCCCTCTGCTACAACCTTAAACACATCTGCCTTCTTTCACACACATTGGTTCCCTTTTCTGTTACATTCTTGTCAACGTTCATGCTGTTGTATATTTGTTTTCTGTTTCTTTTGTGTTCCTCACTTTTCCTCCCTGCTGTCATCCCATTGATTTCTCTTTCTCCTGCACTCACTTTCTCTATGCATTTTTCTCTCTTCTGACTCCAAATTCCCCTTCTTTCTGAGAAGTGGTTTCCTTCTCTCTCTGATAGGTTTTTCCTCTTTCTCTAACGTGTTCCTGCTTTTGCAGTTTTCCTCTTTTACTTACACTTTCACACTTATGTTTTCTTGTTATTGTGCTATTCCTTACTATCTTTTGCTGTCCCTCTTGCCCGTTTCCCTTTTTTCTCTCTTTCCCTTTCATCTTTCTCATTGCCTTTCCCCCGTCCCATGCCCTTTCCACCCACTTTGTTTTGCCTCATTTTCTGTCTTCAACTGCCTTGTCCCCCCGCCTCCTTCTACCTCTCTCTCAGACTGTCTTTGTCTGTGACTCACATGCTATTCCATTGCTGAGAATTTTCTGCTTTCTTGCACACACTCTCACTCTCATGCTTGTGGCTTCTTGTTCGTGCTCTCCGTTCACTAGTTTGTTCTTGACTGCTCATTTCCTCCCTGTCTTGCTTGTTCTCTCCTGAGCCTTCCATTTGTCCCAGACAAGTTTTCCCTCTCTTTTTGATGTGCTTTACCATTCTATTGGATGTACTTTCCCACTCTCTGCTAAGCTTTCCCTCTTGCTTGTGCTTTTCTTCTCCCTCTTGCTTTCCTCATCTCCCTGGTGTGCTCACACTCACTAGCACTCCCTCTAGCATGCTTATTTTCTCATGGTTTCTCACTTTCTCCCTGTCTTGCATGTTTTCTCTCCTCTTTTCCATGCCCACCTTCCAAATAGCTCACCATTCCTTGTGGTTTTGCTCCCTCTTTCGTGTTTCCCCCTCTCTCTCCTGCTGTACCTCTCTCTGACACACATTCCCTTCACTTTACCTCATAGATGGTTCGCTTCTCTCTCATGTTACCTTCCTCTCTGAGTGTTGTATCATGGGTGTGTGTATCCCCATGCACTTTCCTTCTCTTGACCCAGTTCCCTTTGCTTGTCTTCTCTCTTGGACACTCCTCCCCCCAGCTCATCTTTCCTGGTTTTTGCACTTCTCATCCTTGTTCTCCTTCACTTTTTCTCTTTTGCTCTGCTGCTCAGTCTTATGTTTTTCCCACCCCCTGCATACTTTTCTATCTCTGAAACATGTCCTTTAGTATCCTCATTTATGCTTTTAGTCTCTTTTTTTTCATGCCTTCCACTCTCTTTGCTTCATTGTCACTCCCTCTACTGCACAGCATACCACTTCCCCTGTCCTTCTTGGATGCACTGTCACTTTCTTGTACATATTGAAACACTATCTTATGCTTTCCTTTTGTGTCTCCTGTGCTTTGATTCACTGGAATGTTTCTTTGTTCTCTTGTGTTTCCTTCTCACTCTTTTGCCTTTTCCTTCTCTGCCTTGCGTTCTCAGTCTCTCTTTCCTCATGTTGCATGCTTTCTCCCTGTTGCACAATTTTCATATCTCCTGCTTTCAGTTTTCATTTTGCTCATGCTTTCTGTGCCTTGTGATTTTCCTCCCTTTCTTGCATGAGCCCCTGCTAACCCTTGCTATCCATATATGTCTTGCTTCCCCTCTTCACCTACTCTCTTCCTTTCTGCACCACACTCTTCTCTCTCTCCCAGTTCGATTTATTTTCCTTTTATTCTCATTTTTTCTCGTTTGCCCCCTCATTTGCTCAGTCTCTCTCTCTGGCATACCTTTCACCTGTATAATCTTTCCCCTGGTATATTTTCCCTCCCTTTCCCATACTTTCCCAAAGTCATCTGGTTTCTTCTCTCTTAGCTTTCTTTTTCAGGTGCTTTTTTCTGCACTTCGCATCTCTTTTTGTAGTTTCCCAGCCTTGTGTGTACTTCTTCTTTCTCCTGCACTTGGCTTATCCCTCTCTTTTTCTCCCTGACATGCTTTCTATTGCACAATCCCTTTCTCTCCTTCTAGTACCTTCCCTCCCTCATACTTTGTCTCTTGTGCTTCCCCACCTTCTTTCATGCTAATCCTGTCTCCTATAATCCTTTTTTTCTCAATCCCCTTCTTTCTCTCACTTTCCCCTTTTCGTCTTGTTTCTTTTTCCTCCCCTCCCTTCCCGTCACTCTGTCCCTCCTCTGACATTCCCATCTCCCCACTCTGTGTGTCTCTTTACCCTCCTTTTAGTCTTTCTCAGACATTCTTTCCTTTCACATTCACTCTCTCAGGTGGTCTTCCTTCTTTACTTTCCTTGCCTCTCTCATACTGCTTCTGCCATGTCCTTCATCCCTCTCTTGCATGCTTTTTCTCTCTTGAGTACTGTTACTTTCTTTTGCACTTTCTTCTTCCCGCTCTTACTTCTCTGTGTCATTTTTTCCTCCCCTTTGTGTGCTTTTCCATCTCAGACACATTATTCAGTGTTGATAAGCAAGAGGGTGCACTTACCCTCTTGCTCATGCTTGCAGTCTCTTGCTTATACTTTCCCGATTGCTGTTGCTTGCCATCTCTTTGCACTGCTTGCTACCCTTACTTCTCCTTAAGTATCCTTCTCTTTTCCCCTTGCTATCCCTCTCTCTTTGTCTCTGTCATTTGCCCATTAGCCTCAGGCATGCTTTTCCTCTCTCCTTGATGTGCTTCTTCTCCCCTTTCCTTTCTCTCTCAAGCATTCCTCCTGTCTTGGTCGCCCCATCTGATTCATCTCTTGTATGCACTTTGCCTGCTGTGCTCCTGCCTTGCCTCATTCAGATGCTTGCCTGCTCTTGTGGATTTGCTTTGCCTCTCTCACATGCAGTTACATTCTCTGGCATACTTGCCCTCTCTCTGATGTGATTTCTTGCTTGCTCCGCTTTCCTGATGTGATTTCCCCCTTGCCTGTGCTTTCAGTCTCTTGGTGTGCTTTCTGTCTTTCTCTCATGCTTTTTTTTTCTCTCTCTTTCTCTCATCTCTTTCCACTGTCTCTCTCCCTTCTTCCCCACTAGTGCTCTCCAGCACTCTTGCTTTCCCTCCCCCTTCATTGTTCCACATACATTCCCTTTCTAACTGGCACACTTCACATGTCTCCTCCATCCCATCTGCATGTCTCTCTTATGAATCTCACCTCTCTGTCTTCTTTCTCACGCATGCTTTACCTCACTCTTTCTGCTGTTTTCCCTTACTTTCACTTTGCCTCTTGTTTGGCATTTTTCTCATGCCTTTGTTGTCCTGTTTGTTTATTCTTTCTGAGGTGCTTTCCTGTGTCAATGTCTGTTGTTCTGAACTCTTCATCTCGCATCCCTGTCTCTCATGTACTTCATCCCTTTTTCACGCACTTCTCTCTTTTGATTTTATTTTCCTCTCATTTCCATTTTTACATGTGCCTTTCCTCCCTCCACCTACTTTTTTTCTCTCACATCTTCCCTTTCACAGGCTTCCCACACCCTTTTCCTCTCTGTGTTGTGCCCTTTACCCTTGTGTGGTGCACCTTGTGCCTGTCTGTCTCAACAGCCTCCCTCTCACATGCATCCTCCTCACTCTCATGTGTTTCCCCTCTCACATGAATTCTGCCTGTCATGCTCACATTATCTCCCATGTGTGCTTTTCCTTGCTTGCTGTTTTCATTCTCTGGCACTCCCCTTTCTCACATGTCCTATTATTCTTCATTTCTTTGTCTTCCTCACTCTCTTGCATTCTTTCTGTCTCACAAAATTGCCCTTCCTGTTTGCACTTTCAGTGTCACTTCTGCTTTCTGTCTCATCTAGTGTCATTGTTCTCTCTCTCATGCTGTCGCTGTCACTATCCCTCTGTCTTGCTCCCTCTCTTTTTCTCTAGCTTTCCCTCTCTCCTCGTTCCCTCTTTCTTACTGTCCTCAGATCCCCCTTACCTCTCTCTTTCTTCATCTCCCACCCTTTCTGTCACTTGTGCCCTCTTTCTCACACACTTTCCCAGCAGTACACACACAATTTGCTTCCCTCTCACCTGCCACGCCTCTGTCATGTGCTTCCCCGAACTTAGCATGGTTTACTGATGTCATGTTGCCCTCGCACTTTCTCACGCCCTTTCCCCATCTCTACCTCATCCATATTCCCTCTCTCACACACATCTTTCGTTCTGCTCTCATTCAGTTTTACTGTCTGGCATGTATTTTTTGTCTGGGAGATGTACTTCATGCTCGTTCTCTAATGCTTTGCTTCCCTTGCATGATGTTTCTTTCCCTTGTGCTTTACTGTTTCCTTTTTTATCTCATGTCAAGTTGTTCTCTCTCGCTAACCTCCTCTCTCCCACCTTTCTCACTTTTTTTTTTTCTTTCTTGGATTTCCCTCTTGGTTATGTTTCCAGTCTCTGGCTAATGCTTTCCCCCTCTAGCTTGCTATCTCCCTCTCTATTGCTCTCTGTCCTTGTCCCACTTGCTGCCCTTCACACTTCCTCTAGCTTTACATCCTCACAGTAGGTTTTCCTCTCTGTCATATGCCCTTACTGCTGTCCTGGATATTCATGCCTTCTCTCTTGAATGTGCATTTTCTCTCTCTGGGGTGCACTTTGACCCCTTCTCTTCCTATCTCTCACTTGCATGCTTTCACTAATCTGTGTGTGTCATCTTCCTCTTTCCCTCTCTGTGTCATGTTGCTCTTCTGCTGCCCGCCTTCCTTGCATTGCTCTTCTGCTTGCACTTCCTCTCTTACTCCTCCTGTCAGTTTCCTGTGCTCTCTTCCTTCCTCTGCCCCTTCTGATCTTTTATCTCTTCTTGCTTTCCCTTCTCCCTTCTTTCTTTCTCTTCCTCTTGTTTTCCTTCCCTCTCTCACATACTTTCCTCCTTTTTCCCACCTTCCTCACACTCTTCCCCCTATCATGCTCTCTCACTTTGTTGTCTTGCTCCCTTGCATGCTTCATTGTCACTCACTTGCACTTTACCCCCTGCACATGCTGTCACTCTTGGTTGTGCTTCTGCTGTGTCTCTCATTCAGTAGCACTCTTCTCACTGTCTGCTTGCTAGTTCCCTCTCTCTTTGCATTCCTCTCCTCCATAATTTTATTCATCTTGCTGCCCCCTCACTTTCCCTCCGAAACTCACCCTAACACTCCCTCTCTTGTTTCCTTACTCTCCTTGCCTCTCACGCACCTTTGCACTTACTGGCATACACAGGTTCTGTCACTCCCACATGCTCCTTCCCCATCCGTCTGTCTCTCTTGGGCTCTTTCTCTCTCCCTTGCACTCCCTTCACCCCCCTCTGGACATCCCGCCTCTACCACCCTGACTGTACCTTTGGCTCGCCCTATCCCTATTTATCACACTCTTAACCTCTTTTTCACACACTTCCCTCTATCACTTTCTTGCTTGCTCTCTCACACCTGTCTCACAGGGTTTCCCTTTCTACCATATTTCCCTTGGCTCCTACTCTTCTGCATATGCTCTTCCCTATCCCAACTGCACTCCTTAAATTTTTTCTTTCCTTTTCTTGTGGGTTCTCTCACACATTTTGTTTCTTTTTTTATACACCATTGTCTTTAATGCTTTCCCTTTACCACATTTAGTTTCAGTTGAACAGTATCCCAGTCTCTCTTGCTTGTACTTTTTTATCCTCATGCACACAGCCTCTTTTCTTCCCCATGCTTTCACTTGCTCTTTCACTTCCCCTCTTCTCCTCTTTTGCTCATGCTTTCTGCCCCTTTTTCACACATTCCATCCCCCCTTTTTTTTTCTTTTGTACTTTCTTTTTAGTTAATGCTTTCAGTTTCTAGAATACTCTCTATCTCATGCCTTTGCTTTGTTGCATGCACTTTTCCTTTGGTCTACTGCAGTTTTCCTTGCTTGCCCTTGTACACTTTTCTCCCTTGTGTATGCTTCCCCTCCCCCTTTGCCTCACACTCTATGATTGGTTTCGTCCTCTCTCAAGTTTCCACTCCCTTGCATGCATACTTTTCTTCTCTCTCTGTAGTGTGTCCCCCCTCTTCTGCATGTATTTTTCCTCTCTGGCACACTTTATCTATCTCACAGCCTTCCGCCTCCTCTCTATTGATTATTCTTACCCTCTCATTCTTGCTTTTACTTCCCTTCTCTTGCACACACTTCCCTCCCTCATGCAGCCCTTTTCCTCCCTGTGCTGACTTGGAGACTTCCCGTCTCACTTGTGCACTTTCCTGTTCTGTCACATGCTTTTGATCTTCCACATGTGTATTCCTAATAAAAATATATTTTTTTCATACATAAATTCCATCTCATTTTTCCATCCATTTTTCCCTGCATTTGCCCTCTCTGACATTTTTTCATTCTTACCCTTGCACCTTTCCTCTCTATTGGACACACTATCTCTCATTTTCTCTCTCACTTCCCCATATGCATGTATCCTCCCCATTCATTGTTTATCCTTGGTGTGCTTTCCCTCTTTTTCTCTGATGTTTTTCATCGTTCTCTCACACTTTTCATATTTCTGTCATATGCTTTCACTTTGTCAGTTTCCTGCTCTATCACACATGTTCCCTCTCTGATAGGCTCTTTCACCTCCTCATACACACTTCACCTCGTGTTTGCTCAAGCATCCCTTGTCTCTACTGTGAATGTTTATCACTTCCATGCTCTCTTGGTCTGTCTCATTCAACATATGTTCCCCTCTTATGCCTACTTCCCCTCTTAAATAGTTTCCTTCTTGGTTGAACATCTATCTGATCCTGTTTCAGTCCCTCTTGCATGCTTTCTCTTCTGTCCTATTGTGTAAGATTTCCTTTCCTCTCTTATGTGCTTTACCTCAGTCCTGTGCATCTGTTCCTCTCTCTAGGACACTCTTCACACTTCCTAATAATTTCTTGATTTCTCTTTGTCACTTTCTCTCTTCTAACCACTTCTCTGTCATGCAGTGTTCCTTTAATGTGTGAGCTTTCCCTTTCTCCCTGGCACACAATACATGTCCTCTCTGTCTTGCACCATCCCCCTCTCATTGATGCACTTTCCTGCACTTTTTCTAAGGCACATTTATCCTTTCTCTGTCACAGGCCTTTTTACAATTGCTGTCTCATCATGCTTTCCCTTTTTCCTTTGCCTATTTCCCTGCCCTGTGTGCACTTTTTCCTGTACTTCACATATCTTACATGTCACACATCTCACATTTTCTTTGTCTGCCTTGCACTTTCTTTTGCTTATAGTCTCATTTTCCTTTCTTATCTTACATGTTTCCTCTCTGTCAGACTTTCCTTGTATCTCATGTTTACCCCTTGTACTTTCTGTCTTGCGTTCTTCCTCCCCATGCCTGCTCTGTCTTTAACTCTCTCTTGTGTCTGCTTTATAGATTCTTACAGATTTTATGTAGTTCCACTCTCTTGTGTATTCCTTCCCTTAATTTTGAGCACTTTTCTCACACATGTGCATGCTGTCTCTTTCTCTTCCATGCACTCTTCCTCTTTTTCCTTCTTGTGCTCACTCTCTGTTGTGCCTCTTTCTTCCTTCTGTCAAGCTCTTTCCCCTCTGTCTTGCATGTGAGGGCTTTCCTCTCTCCTGTGCACATCCTTTTTTGCATTCTATTTCTTGCTGTCTTGGGCCTTTTTATGTCTCTCTCCTGCACATTTTACCTCATGACACGCTCGCTGTCTTACCTGCTGCCTCTTTGCTTCTGTGTCCTTCTCTGGTTTGCTCCCTGTCAGTCTTTGCCTATGCTTGCCCTTTCCCTCTCAATCTTCTTTCCTTCTTGCTTGCTCTCTTGCTTTGCTTTTCTTCCCCTCTGCCTGACTCACTTTATTCCCTTCTCACTCTTTTCTGTCTGTTCTTCGTTCTCTCCTAATCCCACTCTGGCTTTCTTTGCCCTGCTTCTATTTATATTTCTCTGGATCTCAGTCAGTCTGTCTATTCCACATGCTCCTTTCCAAATCTCTGAAATTCTCATTCTTACTTTCCCTCTTTGCATATCTTGTTGTCTTTGCTTGTTCCTTCTGCCATTTCTGTTCCACTACACTTTTGGATCTTCCTCTTTAGTCCCCTCTTTTTCAATCCCATTTTCTCTCCTCCTTTCCCCCTCTGTCCCCTCATTGCTCTCACACTCACTCCTTGTCTCTCCCAATGTCATGTCTCCCACAGCCATCCATTATTTTCCTTGCCTCACTCCTTCCTTTCTATCTGCCCTTCTCCCCCTTTACTCTGTGCTCCCTTCTTTCTCAGCTTCTGCCCCCAAGTCATCTCCCTTTCATGCCAACGTTTGCTCATCTCAGTTGAGCCGTCCTCCCTCCCTCCCTCCCTTTTCTGCCACCCGTTCTCTTCTCTCTGCTTCTTTTCTCTCTTGCTCTCCCCATCCTGCTCTCTCATCTGTCTCTGTTCTTCTCTCTCTCCCCCTTTTGTTTTCAAGCTCTACTCGTTCCTTGCTACTGCCCTCTTTCTTTCTGCCTCCTTTTCTCTTTCTCTCCCTCTAACAGGTGATGTCCACATTTTCCTCAGTGCTCTCTTTTAAGTTCCTCAGCCTCACTGAACATACTCAAAGTGCAAATTAACATCTTCAGTCTTCTCAGAGTTGTGTCCTGTTTACGTGTTCTGTCTCAGAGCCAGGGTTACAATTACGGTATCACAAAAACTGTGGCATGAAAAATCCTGTGCTGATTTGTCTGTCTTCTGAGCTAGAGTCCAGGGAGGAAGAGAGTCTACAGCTACTAAATCAAGGTATCTTCATCAAAAATCAAATTGCTTTTGTAATTAATTCCTTACCAAGATGAAGCCAGTTTTGTTTACTCTTCCTTTTACACTTCATGGTATTAACATTGTCTTATCCTTTGCAGACATGGGTATGGGTTAACAAATCATGCTGTAATCCATTTGGTTTTCAAGAGAAAGTATGTGGGTCTTTACAGTCTTTATCCTAATACTGTGTATTGTTCTTAAAAGTACTTTGCACAAAGCTGAATTACTAAGAAGTCCAGCACTCCTATAAACTTGTCAAAGTAAAAAGTGTCTATGATACTTGGGCTTAGTAAGAGTATCCTGTGTAATCCTAGAAGATATCTCATTGCACCACAAGGAATAAAATGTCTCTGAAGATGAATATGCTGTGCATTGTGCCAGAAAAAGCTGTGAAGAAAGTTGGCAGCAATATTTGGATACAATGCATGAAGTATACACAGTGCACTGAAGAAATTATCCCATTCCTCTCTTAAATTAGCAAGACCTGCATGATAATGTTGTACTCTCAGTGGTTCATGCTGCTGCTTAAGCAGAAGCAGAGTCATTCCGAAGAACAATTCTGGAAAGAGAGGATCATATTTGTAGACTTTTGCTTACATACTTCTTTATTGTAGGAATGTTTCTAGAAGTAACTTGTACTTTTCCTGGCAGTGGCCTTGTTCTACTATTCTTACAGGTTTTTCACCATTAGTTTTCTATTCTCCTCTGTTCCATGGCCAGCATAACTGACTGGTTCTGGTAGCTGTGGATAGGACTGTACATGAGATACTGTCCTTCTGCATTTATCTAGGATTTTTCTATCTTCTTTTCTCACACCTTTTCTCGAAGTTGACAAATTCTCCTTGAATGTGTGTGTTACTGGGATGGCAGGAGTAATTTGAGGAGAGAGTTGTTATTTTAGTTAAGTCACAAGTTTAAAAATAGTTACTGTAGTGGAAAAATACAAGAAAGAATTGACTCTGCCCTCAGTGCAGAAGAGTGATCATTGCCTCATAGAACCACAGAATACCTCAGGCTGGAGATGCCCTTAAAAGATTATCTGGTTCAACCTTTTCTGTGAACAGGAGCCTCCATGAGATCATCTAACATGTCTTGAAAATGTGCAGTGATGGGGACTCTACCACATCCCTGGCAAGATTGTATCCATGACTGATTGTTCCCACTGTAGGACATGTCTTTCTTATACTGAGATGAAACCTCTCCCAGTGCAGCTTGTACCAATTGCCTTATGTTTTCTCCTGTACTACCTGGTGAGGAGAGCACCTCCATCCTTTGTAGCCATCTTTGAGTACTTACATATTGGAATGCTGTGTTGAAGTCTCCTTAAGCCTTCTCCATGGAGAAGAGATTTAACTCCTACAGTCTTACCTTATAGAGCTGTTTCCAGTCCTTTTTAGAGCCTCTCCAACCTGTCCATGTCTTTTTGGAAGGGTGGGGACCAGAACTGAACATAATACTACAGGTATGGCCTGACAAGCACTCAGTAGAATGGGATAATCACATCTCTCCCTCCTAGTAATGCCTCTCAGGATGCAGCCCAGGACGTGATTTGCCTGTTGCTGCAGCAGTGCTGTGCTGACTGATGTTTAGCTTGTTGTCCCCCAATACCTCCAGTTCCCTTTCAGCAACACTGTTCCCCAGCTGCACACATCCTAGCCCGTACTGGGCCTTTTGGATATTGTGACCCAGGTGCAGGACTTTGTTAAGTTTCATACAGATATTGGTAGCCTGACCGGATCTCTCTGTAAGATAGCTCTCCCTTCTGACACGTCCACCTTGCTACCCAGTTTCGTCTCAGCAGCATGTTAGTGAAGGTGCTTTCAATCCTATCATCCAGATAATTTATCAAAATGTTGAGCAATTTGGGGCTCAGTTACATTCACTGTGGGACCCTACTTGTGACTGGCTTCCACACTGAGTAAAAAACACAGATCACCACCCTTTGTTGCCTTGTTGGCCAGTTTCCTACCCATACTTAAATAAATTGTGCATCACCTTTCTAGAAATGCCTTGTGTCACACTGTTGATATGTTGTGTTATACCTGGTATGTTTTAACCTGTTAAGTTTGAATTCAATTGAATGAGTTGGACACGAACAGTCTATGTTAAATTTCTTCAGATCCCATCTGTCAATAACAATTGTTGGATGCAATTTTTCTTTACACCTCTGGTTAAGATCATGAAGAACAACAGTTTCTTTACGAAGATGGGGAGGAAAGCCTGCAGATGCACCTTAGTAGAAAATCAAGCTACACATTGCTGTTATTCCTTGCATGTATGACATCAGTGTAAAATGCTTCAGGTTTTTTTCCTACAGGAAGCCTTCTGAAGTGTTAAGAATTTTGGAAGAATACTCACAGAAAATTGACCAGTGCTGGGCTTTGAAATACTTATGATTCGTGTTTTGCTTGTTGGGATGGTTTGGTTGTATCTTGTTGCATTGAAGTCTGGGCCAGTGTCAACAGGAATAGGCTGGTTTGGTTTTGGGGTTTTTATTTTCTGTTTGTTTGTTTGTTTGTTTGTTTGTTTGTTTTTTTAGCTTATTTTGCTAACATGAAGCTCATAGCATAACTGATTATGCTGGTAGTGAGAACAGGAAAAAACATTAATACGATTCTGTTTTTCCTGCTCTTGATGCTGAGATGAAGAGAATTGAAGTTTCAGGTCCTAATAGCTTTTTACAGCTAAATCTTTGTGAGAACCTGCTGAACCCTATACTGCAGTCCACATTTACTGCAGTCCCCTGTAGCTTACTGCCACAGATGTGACCTTGCTTGGGTAGTAGTATCTCCTCTGCCTTTCTTACTGGGAAAGAGAATGGAGAGGGCAGAGGAAAATCAATCATTCCCAAGTTCCATCATTTCCATGGTAGTAGAATGTGTTTTACAGCCCTTTTATCTTGCCGGCAAACATAGTTTTTGACATCTATTCCTTGATAGGGTGTGGTGACAAAAATTGTGACTTCATAGCGTTAGAGATGTCATAGCATTAAAATTGTTCTGATTGGTAGTCTCTACCAGAGTTGTTAAGATAAATTTCCAAAGGACTCTTGGTTCCCTTAGAACTGCTAAAAATATAAAGTGTTTTTCCATGACAATGCAGGATTGCATGCTATAATCTAAAATAGTATTGTAGAATTATACTAGGTGAGAGTGGGACATGTGGGAGAGACGTAGCAAATTCGTTCTTGCTGCTGCACTGATTGATATTTGCTTAGATCAGAAAAATTTCTTACAGATTGCAGGTACTCTTAAGATGTTGCAGACATTTGGAGTGCCACAAGGTTTGTTTCTGAGTGCAACCCTTCATTAGTATATATGGGGCAGATTAACAAAGTGCCAAGTGTTTTTCAGAGAGCACTAAAGAGGTACATCTTTGAAAGTGCAGAATGCTTAGAAAGAAAAGTGCTACTTACTACAGTAGAAAATGTTAATACAGTAAAAATTGCCTTCAAATAGGCAAATTCAGTATCTCCAGAAGGAGATAACTTAGGCAGTGATATTCAGCTAGAAAATGGGAGATGGAGGGGCAGAAATGCTGGAGATAACTTGAGTTATAAGGATTCAGTACCCTCACACTGAAACCCTCCAGACATGACTCTCCTCCTCCTACCATAGGAAAATGACAATACTAGGGTATTCCTCCCTCATATACTTGCATATTTCTAAAATGTTTATTTGATATGGTGCATTGGAACAAGGGTTGGAACACTGTAAACCAGTGTATTCTAAAATTCCTTGTGGATGCATTTGTAGGGTTGTCTGTGGAGGTTTTTTGCTTGATTTTTAAGCTACAAAACTTGTTGCCATCAGCTGCCAAGTATTCTATATAACTAGGAGACATGTTTTCACAAGAAAAGAGTTCTTTCTCTTTCCTTTTTTTTTTTTTTTGGCATCGTAATTTTTTCTTTTTCAAGCATTGTATTACTCATTTTAGTGACACCTTAGAGATGGATTGAGAGGTGAAAGATTTGTTCGCGAAACATTGGCAGTTAGGGTTTAGGATATCCAGAGAAGCAGAAACCTATTAATATAATGGTTTCTTGGCTATATTTTTCTACGTATTAAATATTTTCCATTAAAAGAGACAATTTTTGTTGAAAGCCAATATGTTCTCTAGACCATACTGAATATTTGCATTCTAATTATGGCATGTTTAATGATCTGAATCTGTAGTGTTCTTTGCTTCAGAAGTCTCCAAAGGCATTGTTTTTCCTGGATCTCACGTGGAGTTTGGATGTGTTTTCTCATCTGTAACACATACAGATTTCTCTTTCAAGTCCCCATAAGCTAACATCCTAAATGAGCTGACCGTTAGAGGCTGAGAGTTCCTTTTTGTTAGTCCTGCATTTTGCAGAGGCCTCAATAGTGGGCTGGTTTTGTCAGGACATGGAGGTAGTGTGCACAGTTTGTCTCTCTATGCTCTTCTCCTTTAAATAATGAAATGTATTAATTGCCGAAGAGACAGTTCAGTATGGACTAGTTACAGATTAATACTTTAAATGCATCCTGTAGTCTTCCATTATTTTAATTGAGACAGCACCTAGAGTTTGCAAGGTTGTTCATTACTGACTGATCCAGATGATAAACATAGGATACCTGAGCAGTATCCTACAGCCAGCTTTCTCTGTTCTCCTGGTGAATTAATTTGGAATGACTTGGAAGTTGGCTGAACTAGCTGGATTATCACTGTGTGTAGAATGAGGAGAAGCAACACACAAAGGCATTACTCCTAGCTGTTCAAATTTTGGCCCTGGCTAAAGAAAGAGGAAAGAATGATGATGTGCTTGAAGAGCTAAGTTGTTGTCTTAGGATCAGAATGGCCAAGTAGATCTCACTGCTTGTGCTCAGACATTCTAGTGCTCTGTCTGCAACAACGCATGTGTGAATGCTTTCACCAGCTCTGAAATAAACCCAGTTATTCTGCTGTTGAATCCCACTAACAGTTTAACTTTGCGGATACAGTGTGCTTTTGTTGCCTTCGCTAAATTGCACTGCTGCATTATACTGTGAAACTGTCCAAGCTCTTCCTCTGAAGGTAGGTGTATATGTTATCTTGAGAGGTGAAGTGAGTGCTGAGAGCTTTTGTAAATAAAAATATTTTATAATTAGAAAACAGTTAGGTATTTTTGGTACCAGAATACAGAAAGAATTGTATCATTGACCTGGGGATTCGTTTATATAGTCTGTCAATTGCATTTTTTAACTCTAGAAAATGGTTTAAAAAGTGTCTGATTTGAAAGTCGTTTCCTCTGTTTATTCAATTGTCATCTGACTATCACAAATACTGTTTTTACTACAAATACTGGTTTTACTGATATCAGCATGGAAACAGCTAAGACTGAGAGAACTGCGCTTTGTTTAATCCTTGTCAGCAAAATCATAGACATAAAGCTGGTTATTTACACAAGCTCACTAAAGACTAAGATAGTTATGCAGAAACAGGGAGCAGTCTAGTTCAGTCCCAAATCTCAGTTTCCTTGGCTAAACAGCAAGGGATATAGTTTCCTGTGAACTGAATGTATGTTTTTCAGTCATTCATGCCTGTTATTCTTGATTTTAAAACTTTGCTTTCATGACCTGTTCTTCCTTCTATTGAAAGCCTTGGGAATTTTGATCTTGACTTCACTAGAAAACTGGGCTGAATCCTAGTTACTTTTATTTAAAGAATAAATAGTTTAATGGTTTATGTAAAATACTGCATTCTGCAGCTTACTTAGTCATAAGTGACTAATTAACATCTTGCAGTAGTGCTAGCCATGTTAAATTTTTATTACTTGGAACAAGATTAGAAATAAAAACTGGGAGGAGCAGAACAGATTCTCAGGTCAGGATTTTGGTGTAAAACATTTCCAGTCTTTGCCAGTGTGTTCTTTTGGGAACTGATGATGTAAAGTATTTTGATGGGGAGAGGAAAATGTTCTGCTTATTATTCCAGTGAAATAGTTTTTTCCTTCCTTTTGTCTGAAGGGGTAAACATCTGAATTTGGTGTGAATTAGTCTCAGCAGATATATTTTGGGGAAATTAGATAGGTGCCAGCCCAGCATCTTGCTTCAAGTTGGCACCTCAGGAGAGGGAGGACAATCAAAGGGCAGAAGAGTTTTTCACTACCATTTTCATTGACTCTTGTCACCCACCAAAATACATCAATGTGGCCATTCGGACCATGTAGGTTACATAAGGGGCAGACATTTCTTGGGATGCAGTGGACCCAGCCGAGCTAAGTGGCTGTGACAGGAATGCAGTGTATCACTCCTGTGAGCCTAAGAATATGGTATTCTTTGGAGAATGTTCTGTTAGTTAGCTTTGCAAAGTTTTCCAATAGCACAATTTTATGTTGTTTTATACAGTGTTGCTGGCTATGGGCAGCAGTGTACTCTAACAAGTTTGATGCTTTATACAAGGGGGATAAAGTCTGTCTGTTGAACGGGTTAGGAAACTTTGTGAGTGTTCTGAAGTCCTCTCTTCCTCTTACCATTCGGGTTCTGTGGAAAGGCACTGTAAAGCCAACAGGAGACAAAGCTGTCTTGAAACTGTGTATTGGAGACTTTGGCAATTAGAATAAAATATATTAAAGTACAGAGCCATCTAAGTGTGAGGTGAACTACTGAGCACCTTTATTGCCATGACAGTTGCTATGCTTACACCTGACATACACAGCACAGGATCTATAGAGGTGTCAAGAATAAACTTTATTAGTTTGTCATTACATTAACAATTATTTTTCTAACGTGATGTGGTGAATACCCCTTGTGTGATGAAATAATGCTGAAGAGTGGAGGATCGCCAATGTCTTTTCTGAGTTTGCCTGAGAATGAACTCCCCTGTTTTTCTTACCAGGAATTCTGCAGCAGTGGGTCACGGCTGTTTCTGCTACGCTCTGATGCGTTCAATTCCAGTTGCCATCTACGTTGTTTTGGTAACAGGTCTGCGCTACCACCTGTTCATATGGAGTGTCTTCTCGCCGAAGCTACTGTATGAGGGAGTGCATGTGTTCATCACAGCTGCTGTCTGCCTGTTCTTCACAGCAATGGATCAGAACCACTCTTACAAAGTGCAAGACTGAAAATAAGTGTCTGGTATGTGGTTCTGCGTTGCAATGTCCAGTGTGCTACTGGAATGGAAGAAGGAAAATAATGGCTTTAAATTGTTGTGCTGATTTTGAAAAGTAAATTGTTAAAAGAGTTGTTTATTTTAGTCAAGATCAGGATTTGAAAGGTCTGTCCTCTGTTAAAACTGAGTTTGCTTTAAAAATGTTGAATTGAGATAAACTGTTTTTTTTCGTGGATACCTTCTGTTCTATAGCTGTCATTATAGCACTCTCCAAATAATAGAATGGTGATATTACATGTTTTGAATTTAAAAATATACATCTTAATATAAATACAGACCAGTGCCTCATGGGCACTAAAAAAGTCTTGTGTGCATACTTATTTTTTACCTTCTTAGACTACAGAATCCTAAAAATGTGCAGGATTACTTGGTGCTGTTCACCAGATGTTGAATCCATTAGCCTCAGGGGGTTTTTGTGTTTGTTTTCTTTCTAGTGGATGTACTGAAATTATTATTAAATTATTATTGTATAAACATCCCAGGTAAGAGATTTGGTTTGTTTTGCATAGGCAGCAAGCATTTCTATTTAAAAGCAGCGTTTTCTTTGTAAGATGAGTGCAATCATTATTTGTAATGGATTTCAATCTGCACTTCAGACACTGAATAAGAAACACTTATGGTCTAACAAATTAATGAATCTTCTGTGGAGTCCATTCACTGCTAAAATGTTGTTTCTTCTTGTCAATGTATAAATGCTAAATCAGGTCAGTGGCAGCCAAGCTGAACATTTGATCATGTTTTCCGTATGTGAGTAGAGAGCTGTGAGCAGTGAACAGGAAAAGAGTTTAATGGACTAAGTTACCAGCAGAATAAAACGTGTAAAAGATGTGTTTGCAGTTTGCATTGCCATCCCCCTAGTGACCTGTCTAGCCATCTCCCTTGAATGTGCTGTAATTAATTTCTAACAGTGTTGTTTTCTTTGCTTCTGTCAAGAAGATATGTTAATGACTATACTGACTATCAGTATTCATGTGGGGTTTTTTTGCCTCATAGTTTTGTCCATGTTAGTAGTTAATACAAGTTAGTCTAAATGTGTTCAACGTATATCAGAAAAGAAGCATACAGAAAACTTTTAACTTTTGTTATAAATATGGAAAAAGAAATCTTTCAAGACCTTTATAGCTGACAGCACAGTTGTTAGAATCGCTGATGCACTTTTTGTCTCATGTTTCAGATAATGCAAATTTCAAAATGTAGGCCTTTAGTTTTTATACATTAGTAACAGGCCATCTTGATTACTAATAATGTAATTTTTTTCAGCTATAGAACAACCAAAGTTTTCAGTACACTGGCAATGTACTGCTCTTTACCTGGAGGAGAGACTACTGGATCTTAATGTTATTTACTGTGGATGGAAGATTGAAAATGAAATACTTTTAATAAATCACTTTTTACTGCCAACTATGGTTATTTAGAACAGGTTGTATTTGTGAATGTGCATCTACCATTTTCATAATTCTCAGTATTTTTCTGGTTACCTGCTGGCTAGCAACCATGTCAGCATTATCAACATATTTTCTGTTTACTTATGTGATTAATTCATAAGCAGTCCTCTAAAATTCATACAGAGCATATTTATAAGGTACTTGACTCAGAGAGAAAGGATGCTAATAAAGAGATGGAAGGGGTAGAGCAGAGGTTGTTTCTGGTGTACAGATTCCTAAAGCAATATGGGATGACATTCACATGATCTTTCATTCCTTCCTTTTTTTTTTTTAATTTTTGCTTCTAGTGTATCTCTTTTATCAAATAGTGAAATCTAAACTATTGTGTGTGTATCAAGATTGCATTTTTTCAGATTACTTAGTTAAATAATCAGTGTCCCCCTTCTCCTCTGAAGTTGAAAGATGTCCAGATTTGATCCAGAATAAAATAAATGGCTTGGGAAAACTGTTATTTAAGTCTTCAAGTCCAGGAAAGGGAGGAAGGAGAAGAGACTGCATCTCTGTCTCAAATTAACTCGTGAGTTTGTGTGATATATGAAAGAAACATGGTTCTTTCAACTTCAGAATTGATATTTTCATTCTTTCTCACCCTTTCCCTTTGGGTGTAGGCAAATGAAATAATATTTTAGCTTCATCAGCTTATGGGCTCTAGCAGTGCTAAACTGAGGCAGCGAAGGAATGTTTGCTGCAGGCAAACAGGCTTTAGCTGGGGGATTATGTTATAATTTTACTTTAAATCAATGTGAAGTTTTGGTATTTGATCTGAATGTACAGAGAATGCAACTGCCTGGACACAAATTTTTATCTCACTAGTTAGTTGTTCCACCTCTCTTCTTGTCATGTTCAACCTGTTTCAAACTCTCAGACAAGGAGACAGGCAACGTGGGAAGCAGGAGGGCTGCTGGGGATACTTTTTGCCATTCTGAGCATACCAGTTTCTTCTGTCCAAATCATCTGTAGTCCCTGCTCCAGTGTGGGATCTGCCTGGGCTGCAGTTTCCTCGGTAGTCCTCTGTGCACAGGCTCTGACTCCTCAAGTACCTTCTGAGCAGGGATGTTTGCTCTGTTTGGATAGAGTTTTGCCATGTAAAGTATTTCTGCTCAGCAGTTTCTCTGCTGGTCAGGGACAGGTTCAGCCAATTACTGTGGTCTGTAGCTTGCTCCGTTGGATTTCACAAGGTCACCATCAGTCAGCACAGCTCAGTGCTTGTACCTGATGTCCATTATGATCCCATGGATTCACAGTGATGAAGCTTGAGCTTGATTCTTGTAAATCAATTCAGGTTTTAGAAAAACATATTAAATCTATTTGTATTTCAGATACTATATATCTGTATTTCTGCTCTGTAGGGAAAAAACCCTCTGTTTTCCTTGGCTCTACGTAAGACAGCAGAAAATCCACAGCATGCACCCAGCCTTTCCAGCAGGCAGGGCATGCATGCTAGGCCACTGTTCCTCTGTGGTTCTCTCTGTGGGGGTCAGGGGAGTTTCTAGAATCCCTAACATAAGGCATTTGCAAACTAAACAAGATTTAGCTCCACAGCTGCACAGGTGCAGGAGGAGGGGCCACAGTTGTGAGTTACCATGAAAGGCTTCCTCAGAAAAACCAAGGTTTCCCTGAGTGCTTCACCAGCAGAAGGAGGGGAAAGAAGTTGTGGCCCCACTGGTTCCACAGAGGGGCAGGAGAGGGAGCTGGCTGGTATCATTAGAGGCCTCCCCCTCTCTTAACTATGAAAGAGCGTGATCAGGAGATGTTTGTGAGGCTAGCATTGCACCACCTAACAGAAGTAAGGAAAGTCTGAGAAATAGCTGATCTTAGCTAGCCATCCGTGTCCTCAGTCCACAGGCAGATAATACAGAGGGAGGCTGTTTGCCAAGAACTGGATGGAGAGAAAAGGAGTGAGAGGGAATTTGCAGGACAACTTGTGCCTGGCCCCTCCATTCGTGCCTGGTTTCTTAAGAGATGACAGACTGTGGAAGCGGGAAGAGCATGGGATGTTGGAGAACTTTAGCAAGGCCTTCAGCAGGGTGTACTTGCCCACACATTGAGCTATAGATGAGTGGGCTTGAAGGTGGACTGGATCTCTGGGCTCTTAAGGTTGACTTCAGTGGTCTGAAGTCACTTGGTTGGCTGAGGAGAAGTAATGGGAGGAACTGGAGGGAGAATGGGCTGCTGACAACCTGCAGTACAGCCTGGGCACATGTCCCTGGCTGGTAATGGTGCAGGATGGTGCCCATGGGCTGGTGAGCAGCCCTGACAGCCTGATCCTGATCCCCAGCTCCTCAGTATTCAAGGAAAAAGCATACACACACACACGTGTGTGTCTGCATGGGCAGTTTATCCAGGACCTGGCCCAGATCCCAGTGGCCTGCCCTGCTCTTGTCACCCAGATAAGGGAACCCCAGAGGTTTCAGCTTCTCTTGCTGGTATCCAGACCTCTTATGAGTGAGTCCAACTCGAAGTTCACTGTTGTTCACACACCAAGAGTAGAGGATGCACTCACAAAGAGGTACGATTTAATGAGAGGATGGGGCACTCAGCAGTGATGAAGTGATGGACTGCCACAAAGAACTAGACACACTAACCTGTTTGTACTGAGCCAGCACTTTTAATCCACATTTTCCTCTGCTTTCCCATGTTTATTCCTTTCTGAGCTGTCTTGGTCCTTCCTTTGCTTCTCCTTTTGTCTCTTCCCTAAGTGTTACATAGCAACTTGCATGTTCTATCAACCCCCTTAAACACATGCTGTAAGTTTTACTGAATCCTGAAGTGCTTTTCCCCGTGCATCCCATGAGTCACGTGCTCCTTCAGGCAGTAAATTCCTTCAGTCTGCATGGTCTTCAGGGGGAGTTGTTCCTTTTTTCACTAATCCTGGTGTGCTTCACATCAGGGACGATTTTCCAGCCATCTAAATACTATAAATTGCTTCTTGAGCAGTTAGGTTATCAGAGATCCTCGGCAAGTCCTTGCCCATCTGACTTTTGTGCAACCGTGATCAGTCGTTTATCACCTAAGTTCACAGTGATTTGTGCCTTGTTTCAGCCTGGGGATGAGGAAGCGTCAGGGACCTTCTGGCAGCAGTCAGCTCCAAGGAGGGGAGGCATGGAGATAATGGAGGTAAATTCCTCTTGGAAGGGCACAGGAAGAGCCTCAAAGGCAACAGGCACAAGTTGCAGTACAGGACATTTCCAGGAGGTCAGAGGACTCTTTTCTTACTTGGGTTTTTTTTATTGTGGGGATGGGGCCCAGACCTCCACCCTGGGAAATCTTCTAGCATTGGAGCAACCTGATTTAGTTGTCCCTGCTGTGGGCTGACAGCTGTGCTGTGTGAACTCCAAAGATCCCTTCCAGCCAGCATTCAAGGATTCTGTGGTTTTGTTTTGTTTGAAGTTGTCTCTGCAATTTCTTACTGACCATTTCACAGGTTACTTCCTGAAGTCAGAAAGCTTTGTCATTGATTTGATAATAAAAATAAAGAAAATTAACCAAGAAAAAAGAAAATGTCTCTGTCCTTTTTAAAAAAATAGATAAACATCACAGCTGAAAACTGTTGTTAGTTTTGGTTTTCTTTTATGTAGCCATGCATTTATGCCTTAGTTGTAATATCACCTGCCCTTAGCCATGCTAACTCCCGTGCCTCTCTAGCTTGGGGATTCCCAGACTTGATGACAAAAGGTGTCCTATTCTGCCAGTGCCTCTGTTATGATTCAGATGGTTCCCCAAGATATTCAGCTTGCCTATGAGGCCTGAAGTGAAAGTTGTGGCCTTGCTGTGATTTCTGCAGGTCCATGCCAGGTATGTTTGGCAGGACACACATAGATGACCAACTTTCTGAAATTGTTTTTCTCTTTTCAGATTCAGACGTAGGCCCATGGAGATAAATGCTTTTGTTTTGCCTGGTGGGAGACAGAGGATCATCCCAAAGGACATGTTATCTCCACATTTTATGAAAAGCTTGGGTTGCTGTGAGGAGTAGCCCTGTTCCTTCAGCATCTGTCTCTCCTTCTCAGTGTAATACCATTGCCCTCCCCAATTGCAGGGTACTGAGAACACATTTTCTATGTGATTCTAGGTTAAGTTGTAACTTAGTGGGATGTTCAATTTGTTGCTCAAAGCACCACTTTGCATGACGTCATTGTCATCTGAGGAATTAAGGGCTCCAGCCGCTAGAGATGAGCTTAAGCATCGTACTTAGTCTCAACATGAACTCTACATGGCCAAACTGTAATCATCTATACCTTTTTTGCACCTCCAGTTTTACCACTGCAGTGTGTTTTATTTGCTGATGTCTATTGCAAAGACTGCTGGTCATGCAGAACCTGACACAGCCCCACTCACACAGCAAATGTGCGCCCAGTACTGCATGTTGGTGTGTTGCTCACCAGCAGGAAGACATGAGGTCCCAAACACTCAGAAGACCCTGCATCTGTTACCCTGAGAGCTTGCTGTATCTGTCAAGATAGGAAGACTTGAGCTCCACTTTTCCTAATAGAAAAACACCATGAAAGCTGCTGTCTTTGGAGGCTGAAGGACTTCCCAAAACAGCCCTACTTGGCCTTAAGCTTTTTCTGACCTGCAAAGGCTGTTTGTTTGGGGTGGTCCTCTAAAAAAGCTGAGTCTGTGGTCACAGGGACAGCACTGGAGAGCAGTGTAGTGTCTGCAGTTGTTCAGACTTGATGATTTGGCACAAGTTGGTTTGTCACCATTGGTGTACAGCAGTTTTTGAGCAGGGTTAGTCTGTAGATCTTTGGGTGGCTGAGCACGAGATCAGATTGAAGAAAATATGCTGCTGGGTCATACCTTGGGCCATGGAAATCGACGTCTTATTCTCTGTGGAGAAAATAAAAAGTGGGAATTAAAGGGAAAAGGGACAAACAGATCCACTGGTTTTAGTTCTGCCTCTGTCCCTGTGTGTTGGCTGTAGAGTCCCAGAGGTGCTTGGCTTATGAGAAACACAAGGCATGGGGACAGAAGGGAAGTTTAGAGGCAATATTTGTTTGTATTGTGTGTGGCCTTTTTTTTGAATAAATGCTTAAGAGACTAACACGATCGGAGTCAAGCAAGCGACTTAGGAGTGGGAGAACAGCTTCTTAGATTTTGGCTGCACATGAACTCACCCTGGACATCACTGCTCTGGACTTTTGGCAGTGGCACTGAAAGCCTAGTTCCTCCACAAAAGCCATGCTGGAGGTGTCTTGTCATGGAGTAAGGTCCTTGGTCCTTCCCTTTCCCAACTGGGACACAAGGCAGCTGCTGACAAAAGACAGAGGCCTGTTAGAGAAGATTTCCACTGCTGGAGATGCAGTTGCAACTGCTGTTTTGTTGTCCACAGCACTGACAAAGACATGCTTTTGGGGATGTGGACACCTCCTTTCTGCTCTGTGTGCTGGCAGAAAGTCTCCAGCGTTGCCTGTTTAGTGCTGCTCCACAGTGTGCCACAGCACATGGGTACCAGCTTCCCTCCTGCTCTGCCATGAGCTTGCAGGGCAGCCCTCTGGAGAGGCAGCATGGTAGGGAAAGGGGTGGCACTGCCTCGGGGACCGCAGCGTAGCACAGCTCTTCTGTTGGCACTTGCACTGAGATGCCTGCATGTGCTAAATCCTCTGGCATGGGCCACAGCTCTGGTTCATGGAGCACAGCCTGATATGTCAGGTGTGTGAAAGATTGGTATGTGGAGAGCCATCCTCCTCTCAGCTCTGTGTTTGTGATTGGAAGCTCCAGGCCTGGCAGGTCTGGATGCACAGAGGGCAGCCTGGGAAATCCCTGTGAAGGTCCTGGGGCTCCTTCCCGAGGCTCTCAGTAGCAGACTGAGATGATTCCCAGATGGGATGTGAGGAACACTTAAGGGAAAGTAGAGCTGTGGTGAGGGATGTGCAAGGACAAAACAAAGTAAGAGTTATTGGGAGCAACTGGCATGATTTTTTCTGTTTTGGGGTAGTTTCTGCAGGGTGGGCTGTGCTGTCAATCCCATCTGTTCCTTCAACACATGTAACATCTCTGAGTGAGCCAAGATTAATCCCTTTTATGAAAACCCCAGAATTAAAAAAAAAAGGAAAAACCAACCAGGCAATAAACCCAAAACCAAACCAAATCAAAACCCACCTAGAAAAACCCAAATACAGTAAACATGACAGTTGCCTGACTGGAAACAATAGTTCCACTACATTTAAATTCATAAAAACTGACTTTCAATATGCTTTCCTTTCGACATCCTACTCACAGAGTTTTGCTGGTGGGGGAGAAAGAGGGACAGAAGGAAACAAAATGTATGTGACCTTATTTGTACTGCTGACCTGTTTGAATCAAACCTGGAGCAAAACAGAGGTCACAGGATATTCTGAGATCCTGTATCTCTTGGATAAACATCTGCAATGTCTCATGTACAAAGTTCTCAAGGCAGTACCTTGATCTCAGCAAGGCTTTTGACGCTGTCCCATATAACATCCTCATAGGTGAGCTCAGGAAGTGTGGGTTTGATGCACAGACAGTGAGCTGGATCAAGGACTGGCTGAATGGCAGAGCTCAGAGGGTTGTGCTCAGAGGAGTAGAATCCAGCTGGAGGCCTGTATAGGTGGCATTCCCCAGGGATCAATACCGGGTCCAGTCTCACTCAGCTTGTTTATCAACAGCTCCAGTGAAGGGATAGAATGAACGCTAAGCCAACTTGCAGATGATATAAAACTGGGGGGTAGTGGCTGACACACCTGAAGGCTGGGCTGCCCCTCAGTGGGACCGTGATAGGCTGGAGAGTTGGGCAGAGAGAAACCTGATGGGGTTCAGCAAGGGCAAGTGTAGGGTCCTGCACCTGGGGGGAATAACCCCAGGCACCAGCACAGGCTGGCGCTGACCTGCTGGAATCAGCTCTGCAGAGAGGCACCCGAGGGTCCTGGTGGACAGCAAGCTGTCCATGAGCCAGCAGTGCCCTTCAGCCAGGAGGGCCGGGGGGATCCTGGGGGTCATCAGGAAGAGTGTGGCCAGCAGGTCAAGGGAGGTGATTGTCCCCCTCTGCTCAGCTCTAGTGGGGCCACATCTGGAGTGCTGTGTCCAGGTCTGGGCTCCTCAGTACGAGAAAGACAAGGAGCTGCTGGAGAGGGTCCAGTAGAGGCCACAGAGGTGTTTCAGGCTCTGGAGCATCTCTCTCATGAGGAGAGAGAAAGAGAGACTGTGGGAGCTGGGGCTGTTTAGTCCAGAGGAGGCTGAGAGGGGATCTCATCAATGCATACAAATATCTCCAAGGTGGGTGCCCCGAGGATGGTGCCAGACTCTTCAGTGGTGCCCTGTGACAGGACAAGGAGCAATGGCCAGAAACCAAAACACAGGAAATTCCACCTCAACACGAGGAAGAAGTTCTTTACACTGAGGGTGGCGGAGCACTGGAACAGCTGCCCAGGGAGGTCTCTCTGGAGACGTTCAAACCCCACCTGGATGAATTCATGTGTCACCTGCTCAATGTGACCCTGCCATGGCAGAGGGGCTGGACTGGATGGTATTCAGAGGTCCCTTCCAACCTTAACAATTCTGTGATTCTGTAAAAACTGGGCAGTCAGGACTTAGCTAGTGTCCATTCCACATAACAGCAGCCTGAGCAGTCCGTGCACATAGCCTTTGGCCAAAGAAAAGGTGTTGAAACATGTCCTTGTTAGTTCCCCTGGTCCTGGAACAATCTTATTTATAAGTGCAAAGTGAACAAGCTCCTACAAGTTCCTTCTTACTCACTCTAAAGAGACAGTCATCTGACAAATATGCTTCAGTAGCAGAATTTTACTGGGTTTTTGATGAAGGCTGCCTATCTCCAGCCCTGGTCAACACCTGCAGTTCTGCCTTAGCATCCTTGTGGTGGAGTCTGGACAGCTGCTTCTTGTTTTGATTCCTGAGTACAAGTGCAGGATAGGCATGAGTCACCCTTCCCATCTTTCCTCCACACTGCTGCATCTGTCAGGGTATGTGGCACTGTTTGCACTGGATTCCCATCTTGGCAAAAAGGGAGCCAGGAGTGCCCCCAAGCCTGCCTGAGACTTGAACTGTGAGTTGGGCATGAAAGCTTTTTCGTCTTCACTAAATGCTGTAGGGACATAACTGAGGGCTGTCTGCTACCAGAAGGGACACACAGCACTCTCGTAGCTCACAAATCAGCAGAGACAGACAGAGAAAGGTTTGACTTCGCTTCTGCATTTCATGGAAAACTGTTGTGTGGAGCCTGCTTGCTGGCCCTAGGGTGAATTTTGCAGAGCAGACATCGTGATACCAATAGTATACCATGTGCTATACCACGACTAGCAGACAGGTATACACAAACAAGATATTTAAAGCCTGAAACTCAGATGATAAAATAGTAGATGATTAGCAAAGTAATTTTACTTCATTTGTAACAAATGGGCTCATTTGCATGAGGAGTGCAATGAACGTAGATTAGATGAAACAAAAGCACAGAGATTGGGCAGTTTTCCTCTTTTGTGCAAAGACTATAATTAGTCTGTATTTTGGTATGTGATGGTTTGAAAATGTCTTAGCTGAATACAGAGCAAGTGTAGCTTCCCTGGAAGTGCTTCACCTGCTGTTGGATGCTTAAATCAAATTGCTGGATTCTTTTCATCAGACCAATTAGATTATCTTACATTCTTACATATGGCATGCCCCCAGTACCCCTCTCAACATGCTGTTTCCCTGAAATGGGTTTTTTAATTGAGCCTTTCTCATTCCTACTGAAATCAGGGGAGATTTACTCATACTGCCAAGAGAGCCCTAACTTGCAAATCATTTCCAGTTGCCATCATTGAAGTCTCTTACTTGCCTGATGCTGCATTAAGATGTATTAAGTACTCTTAGAAAATAAAGACAAAATCAGTTTAATTCCGCATTTGAAATGTCAGCGTCACGCTGCTTTTATGTAGGCATATGCATATTGAGTATTATTTTCTGAGTGTAATTGCCTTAAGTGCTGTTGATCGTGCAAAGAGAATGGTTCATTCTCTAACTCAAGGGTATGAGAATCAAAGATCCAGATCCTGAAAATGCTTAAGCATGTGGAGAAGGCCTTCTCAAGGGATGCACAGCCAGCCAGCTACTCTGTGCTCAAGGCTGGGGTCTGCATTTAGCAGACTGATACCAGGAGAAGCGCTCTGCATCTCATCCCTGAGCAGTGCTGGTCATTGGAGGGAGAGACTTGGCAGGAGAGAAGGAGAAGAAGTGGTGAGAACAGGTGCAGGCAGGAAAAGAGGAGTGTGGATGGAGTTTTTGGAATCAGATGGAAGTAGCCAGATGGAACATGGAAAACACGAGGAAGACAAATTAACAGAGGAAAAAGAGGAAGACTGAAATATGTGAATCCTTCAACTTATTGGTGGAACATGAAAAAGCCAAGTTAAAATCTGTCTTCGAGGTGTTTGTTGAGGGCTTGTGACTAACTTCAATCCACTCTATTCCTGAATTGAAATGCAACGTAAACTAAAGGGGTGCCTGAAAACATAGGCCAGACAAAATGACCAGTGCTGGAAAATTAGTCTAGTTTGAAGACCAGTAGCATTTATAAGAATTGCTAATTCAAACTACCTCCTCTTACTGAGCACTCTGCCTCTCCATTTCATGGACCGCTCATTCTGTTCCATGCTGGATGATTTCTTACAAGCAGCATCCCACAGTACAATGCTAGTGGTGAGATCTCACAATCTTTACCCTTGGTTGCTGACTTCATGGGATCCTGCCATGATCACCCGTGCAGCGTCAGATGTTCACAAAGCAATGTGTCTTGATGTAGTGGAGGTAGAAAGACAGTAAAAGAAAGATGTGGACCTAAGCAGATCTACCTAGTGGATCCAGGGAAAAGCCACAAAAATGATCAGAGGGCTGGAGCACTTCTCCTAGGAGGACAGGCTGAGAGAGTTGGGGTTTTTCAGCCTGGAGAAGAACATCCGAGGAGATTTACAGCACCCTCTGGTACTTAAAGGGAGTTTATAATAAAGATGGGGACAAACATTTCAGTAGGGCCTGTAGCAGTGGTTTTAAAATAAAAGAAGGCAGATTTAGAATTAGGAAAAAATTCTTTACTGTGAGGGTGGTGCTCAGAGGAGCTGTGGGTGCTCCCACCCTGGCAGCAATCAAGGCCAGGCTGGGTGGAGCTCTGAGCAATCTGGTCTAGTGAAATGTATCCCTGCCCATGGCAAGGGGTTTGGAGCTAGATGGTCTTTGAGATCCCTGCTAACTCAAACCATAGATTCTATGATTCTATGAAATTTAGATTAGATATAAGGAAGAAATATTTCCTGATAAGGGTGGTTAAACACTGGTGCAGGTTTTCCCAGGGATGCCCCATCCCAGGAGACGTTCAAGGCCCAGTTGGACAGGTGTCTGATCTACCTGATAGAGTTGAAAATGTCCCTGCTCATTGCAGAGGTCTTGGGCTGCAGGATCTTTAAAGATCCCTTACAAGCCAAATTTTTCTATGATGCTTTGAAAAGCAGGAATAGGGTGCGAAAGCTGTAAATGTAATGCACAAATATCCATAGCCATTGCACCCTGAGCATTGTTGGAATTGATGGTACAGAGCAATTTCCTCTTTCATTCATGAATGTTTTACAAACCCCTCATTTTATGGCTCCTACTTCACAGAGCTGTTTGCTTCCTCAAGGTAACATCTGAAGAAAGGTCCTGCCACAGCTTGTGAATGGAGGAGGGAAGCTTGTTTTGAGAAGCACGAAGCAAAAATTCGAGAAAGTAGTTGAGAATTTCTTTGCTTTTAAGAGAGAAGGTTTTACTGGTGAAAGAAAAACACAGCAAATCTGTCAATAGGTATATATCTGGAAATCCTGTATTTTCTGACCTCTTATAGGAACATGCAAGATCACTGCAAGTGGAATACAGCATCTACATTTGCTTGTTTTGCTAGTTTCTGTGTCATCACTTCCTGAGGCTTACAGACAACCTCTATCCTCTCTTGCTTTGGCTCCTGCAGCTGCTGAGGCCTTGCATGACTCAGCTACACACAGACAGCCCATGGGAAAACTATAATCATGTGCCTCTTTCAGGGTGCATCTCACCAGTTTATATATGCCTTTCTGTGTATGTGTGTGTCCATCTGCTGCATTTCACATAGCTATGTTGAGAGAAACTATATTAGGTTTCAGAAGGGGAAAAAGCTCTTTTATATTGGTGGTGTTGTGCCTCTACTTTCACAGGGCAATTACTACCTTGTTGGTATGTAGACAAATGGGGCAGGGGGAAGTTTCTGGGATTCTGCTCCATTAAATGACAAATTAAACTCTTTTCCAAATTAAATGACAGGGATCAAACTCATCGTATTTGGCGTGCTTCTCCATAACTGCTCTCTGTCGTGTGAAATAACACTTACAAAGACTTGGGTATTTCAGCCTGGAAACTGATGATGCTGGCAGCATGCTGCGGCCTGGAAACTGCAGCTGGTCCGGCTCTGGTCCTGCAGGAGGAGGCATGAGGAGGACAAAAGGGGAAGAATTAGCCTGTCCTTTCTTCTGCTGTGCAATATGTTCACAGGAAAATGAGCTTCTACCTATGCTCAGCTTCCCCAGTCCAGGCTGAATTCACAGCACTGATTTTATGGTTAAAATAGAAAACTTGGAGATCAGTAACAAAATGGGACAGAAGGCTGGCAGCGGCAGGTCTTTGTCCAGAGCCCTCTGATTAGGGCTTCAACATGGCCGAGATGAGGGGACAGTTGTGTGGGTGCCTCCAGCTCCAGGCAGCTGGGAGCTTTTACTGAAGTGTGTTTATACCCTGGTAGTGGTTTGACCCTGGCTGGATGCCAGGCACCCACCAAAGCTGCTCTCTCACTCCTCTCCAGCAGTGGACAGGGGAGAGAAAATATAACAAAAGGTTCATGAGCTGAGATAAGGACAGACAGAGATCACTCACCAAATACCATTATAGGCAAAGCTGACACACTTGAGGATATTAATTGAATTAATTACTAGCAAAATCACAGCAGGATGATGAGAAGTAAAATTAGTCTTAAAAAACATCTTCCCCTCCTCTCCCCCCACCCCTTCCCATCTCTACCTCCTTCCCTGGAGGTGCAGGGAGACAGGGAATGGGGGTTATGGTCAGTCCATCACATGTTTCTGCTGCTACTCAAGGACAGGAGTCATTCCCCTGCCCCAGTGCATTGTCCCTTTCACCAGAGACGGTTCTCCGTGAATTGCTCCAATGTGAGCCCATCCCACGGGAGACAGTTCTCTGTGAACTGCTGCAAATTGGGTCGCTCTTCCACAGGGTGCAGTCCTTCAGGCACAGCCTGCTCCAATGTGTGTCCCCACAGGGTCACAAGTCCTGCCAGGAAACCTCCAGCTCCTCTCTCCACAGGTCTGCAGGTCCCTGCCAGGACCCTGCTCCAGCACAGCCTCCTGGGGTCACAGCCTGCTCCCAAGCCTCCACCTGCTCCAGTGTGGATCTCCTCCTTGGGCTGCAGGTGGATCTCTGCATCCCCATGGATCTCCCTGGGCTGCAGGGTCACAGCTGCTTCACCATGGGCTGCACCACAGGCTGCAAGAGAATCCCAGCTCCAGCACCTGGAGCACCTCCTGCCCCTCCTTCTGCACTGACCTTGGTGTCTGCATTGCTTTTCCTCTCGCATATTCTTGCTCCTCTCTTCTCTGGCTGCAGTTACATCTGCACAATAACATTTTTTCCTTCTAAAACATGTTATCACAGAGGCATTACTGTAATTCCTGACTGTCTCAGGCCTAGCCAGAGGCAGGTCTGTCCTGGAGCCATCTGTCATTGGCTCTGTGAAACATGGGGCCACCCTTGTAGTCCCCCCGCTACCAAAGCCTGTCCACACAAACCCAACACAATCCTCTTCTGCTGACTCCCTTTTCCTTTGTATGAAGCAGCTGAGTGTCCATTGGGGCTGAGGTGCCTCCCTCAGTTAATGAGCTGTTTTCCTCTGTGTGTTCTATGAGTATTTACATGATTTACGCAAGCTGAAGAACTGAGTGGGAAAACAAGGAGTACTGCCCTTCACAGCTTGCAGTGTGACCTGCATGGAACAAGGCGAGATGTGCCTGTGCACAAAGACAATTTCTGCAGGTCAGAGCTGGAAAGGACATGACTTCTTGTAAAAGCAAGGCTTGCAGGGGGAGAGAATAAATTTTACTAGCTAAGGCAAAAATCAGACAAATTCTTCTTGCATGCATGGGTACACAAAGGATATGTGTGTGAGGGAAATATCAATGATAAAGAGTAGGAAAGCCATGTGCCACCTTCCAGAAACCCCAACTAATGACAACTCCAGATGTGGCCACTCACAAGAGTTTGTGGAAGAAGGCAGCTTACTACACTACAGATGGCTGGGCAAAGTCCTGGAAACATCTCGCTCGTATTTGACATGCAGGAAGGAAGGGCTTGGCACAGGTGGGTTATGAGGGAAAACAGAAGCTCCATATCCATGACATGGGCAGTAGCACTGCCTGGAGAAAACTGTTGTTTCTGTCTTAAAAGGATCTCCCTCAGAGGCCTCAGCAAGGAGCAATTCAGCTTGAACATGGCAGGTCATGGGAACGTGTGAGATCCTTGGTGAGGAGGCCTCCGTCTTCAGATGTGGATGGGCCAGGGGAGGTTCAATGCTTATACCGAGGCAGTTGCACTGTGACTCTGTGAAGGTGAGCAGCTGCACTGGGGCTGCTGGGGCAAGGTGTAAAACTCAGCCCCTGGCCTCCACAGGCTGATTTGAAAGCGGATGCATGTCCATGCACACCGTGGAGCCCCAGCCCCAGTCCTTGGCTTCCTGTATTACAAAGGCTGCTTGGAGACAGAGCAGCAGGAACTCCTCTCATGGAGATGTGCTGTGATGTCTTCTAGAGAACTGAATAACAAACCAAAAACCAGCCTTTATGTTCAGTTGTCTGCTATCTGCTGCCATTAATCCATTTCAGTTTATTTGGCAGCAGCGATCAGAATGAATTAATTTGGGATTTTCAGGCTGTTGAATGTTTTTCCTCAGGCAGCTTTCTGTTGAGTTGTGGGCTTTGGGGATTAGCTGCTATTTAAAGCAGCAGTGTGTGAACTTTCGTGATGGCTTCTGCTCTGTCTGTCCAACTGAGACAGAGGAAGAAGTGATGCGTGTGGGTGCTATTCAGTGCTCTGCCTTGGCTCCCCCATCCCCAGCGGGATTGATCTCATTGAGTTTCTAGGGTGTAGGCTTTCAGATCTTCCTGCGTGCTGGGGTCTGCTGGATGGCAGCCAATATTGTGCTAGAGACCTGTGCAGTCTCGATCTCTCCAGGAAGAGGAGATGCTTGACAGCCACTTCTTTGGGGCTAAAGCAGCTGTTTTTTGCTGTTTGCTTCTTGACACAGGCAATTCTGTCTGCTGCTTCCATTTGCAGATCTGCCCCAGGGGGACCAGTCTTCAGCGTTGGAAGTAAAGCAGCTAAATAGAAAGATCAAGCTATGAAAGCGTGACAGGGGAGTTTGGGGAGAGGGGCAGGGACACGGGGAGCTGCTGAGTGTGGGGAGCTGTCCCCAGGCTGTTCAGAGCAGCAGCAGGAGCCTGTGGCCGGGAATCTGAATGCAGGGGATCCCCTCTCACCAGCCCAGTGCCAGTGTGGGCAGGAGGGGCCACAGCAGCACCACATCTTGAAGAGGATGTGCAGTGTTTCCCTGCCTGCCTGAGCACTGAAGCACGGGATTCATGCCTTTCATATCCATATGATATGGATGTCCATACCTTCTTCTGACAGATTCTTTGACTTGGGTGCACACAGTAAGGGTCACAGGAGCTTGTGACAAGGGCCTAGAGTCTGGAAACTGCTTGTTGAAAGGCAGGTGCTTAAAACCTCACACAGAGGCTGAGATCTGCAGCCTGACTTTCAGATGGGCAGAGAATATTCCAAAGGCTTTAATAGCAACCATTTGGAGACAAAACAACAGAACTACCCAACAGGTTTGTGTGACTGACATCGTTTTCACCTTCTTTTTATGTCTAACTCCAGTTTTCCCCCATTTTGTACCATGAACTAGCTTTTGCTTTGTTTTGCAGTGAGAATTTAATGGGGAAGCCAGGATGAAAAATAGAGTGGGTGCACTGAGTCTTCTGGTCTTGATCTTGCAAATGCACTTGTCTGGGATGCTGCAACACAAGGTCTTTGAGATTCACAGAGAAGGCTGTGTTTGACCACAACTGGCCCAAACTTGCAGTGGCAAGACCCTGACCATTGATCTTGTGTTCAGAAGCTATAGCTCTGTTTCCTCTAGCAGCTGCAGGAGCAGGCCTTGTGCTAACTCCTGGATAGATTTATCTTCTGATCTTACCTGTAATCCATGTCTTAAAAACATTAATATGTTTTTGAAATCAGTGCTCATCCCACACCTTCTTATTTTCAAACTAGGAATTTTTAACTGGACAGAAGTATAGATCTGTGACAAAAAAATAGCAGCTAGAACTGTCCTGGTGACTGATTTTGCATTCGCAAGTTACTATAGAAAACTTTTCAATCCAGAAATATTTTAGCTGGCACTTGTTTAAATTGGATTCTCTGAAAATAGCATGAGTTATTTTAGAAATCTTTTCTGCCTTGAGCTTCTTAGTACCTATTAGGAAATTTTAAGTGTGCATTCACTATGCTAAAAGAATAATGGAGAACTCAGAGCAACCAGTTCTGTGTGGGATGCTTAAAGCATTAACATACTTTGAAGAGCTTATTTCCAAAATAGGATACCTAGAGTTGGAAGTGATCATAATGTGACTTCTGCCATTGAAAGATACAGAGTGGGAAATGTAGAGAGCTGGAGGCATGTATGTGTTCTGGATTAGGATTAAGTGTTTGTGTGTGCACTCTCCCAGCCTACTGCTGTAGCATTATTAATATCCATTCATACGTAACAGATTTAAAAGTTATTCACTCTAAGATCACAGTTTCTGTGATCAGACGGCTTCATATGGAGATATGAAGTTCTACCAATTTGAAACAAATAATGTTATTTGTTATTATATAGCTGATTTTATTGTTTCTCTTTTTCTGCATTGGAGGAAATTTTACTTCCAGTGGGAAAATTAGCACTGCTGCCACAGGAGAGAGATCAGCCTTTGCCTGTGCCTTTATTTTGGGTGGAGTAGTGTGTGCTAGAGAAAGCTGCATGATGCTGGATGGAGATGCAGAGGGGTGAGCTTCTGTCAGATACAGTTTGGGCCACCCTGGTGCCCCCTGGGAACCCTGTGATTTTGGAGGCATTAATATTTGCTTCTCTGAAAACCTCTGGTAGCTTCAGGATCCCCAGCGGATCTGGTGAAGGAGTCCTTGGAGGGAGGGAAGAGGGTAGTTGTATTACAGGCTGGAGCACCAGCAGTGTGCAGGAGTATTCTTGCAAATTTCTGGGAGCTATTCTGAAAAGAAGGAAGTACTGCAAGGTAGGGACAATCTGTAGGAATGATAAAACTAGTGCCCATTTTCTCTGGTAAGTCACTGGACCACCCCTGAAGCTCCTCTTCCACCGTCCTGAGTGGACCTTCCTCTATTGTCCCCACATATGAACCTTTTCCTGTAATGTGTGCTCATAAAGAGCTAATTCTCCCAAAAACCCCAGACATGCATAACAAATTTTGGCATAAGCCACAGCATGGCCAAAGAGCATGTATGCTCTTCCTCCTTGCTTGTCCTGCTGCTTGGAGCCCTCAGTTTAGGCAAACTCTGTGACTGCTTGGTCCTGAAGGACAGAGGTTTCTGTCCACTGCTTGGACTGCCACAGCTCTCTTTTTTTGTCCACCTCCTTACAGGAGTTGCTGCTACTCAGTCAGTGAATTCACTGCAAACACACATCACACACACATGAACACACAGTTTCATAGCTCTGCATGGCTCTTCATCCAAAAAACAAAACTAAGTATGTCTGATCTGAATTTATTCTAGTATGTGATCCATAGTTTACTGAGTTAATTTCTCTTTCTTATGCAGTGAGGTGACAAATGTGCTGTTAGAAACGAAGGATAATGTCTGCACTTGAGGTTTTCTCCTTACACAAAATTACCTCAGCCCTCAAGCTCCTTTGTGCTCCTTTGTTCCAGTGCCCTGCTACAGTGCCTCCATGTTCATCAAAGGAAATGTGAGGTCTTTGAGAGTGTCTTGAGTAATAGTTGAGCCAAACAGCTTCTCGTGGGTATTAAAATACTTTTCTAGTTTGAAAAGTTCGTACAGCAAACACTTGTTAACAAGAATTCTGGAAAGGCAGTAAAATTAATTCAAATCAAATTGAAACACATCATGCTCATGCTTTACCTGGCCCACATTAAATGAGTCTTGAGAGAGTGTTTGAATGAACCCCTGTGGAACTTGTCAGCAAAATGTCTTCTAAATGAAAAGACATTAAACAATTATTTGTATAAAAAATGTTTCCCAGTGCCCTTCATGCCCCAATGCCTTGGGACATTTTGGGCTCACACTAGTGCTATGCAAAATATTTAAATGTGTAGCAAATAGGCACCCTGGAGAAAACACTTAATGAGGAAGGAAAGTCCTGGTTGTCTTCGTGGAGTGGTCCTTTTTTCTTAACACTCCTTGATGACAGGCCAGGGGACTTAGGTAAGGTTCCCAAGAACAGCTTCACTCCTACAGCAGTTGGAGGCACCCCCTTGTTCCTTTGGACAGGACGCAGCTATGGAGCAGAGCTGCGACAGACCCTTTCATTCATTAAACTCTCTCTCAAACAGCTGGAAATACCTTCACGTTTTTTCCAGCAGCTGGGCACAGAGAGGAAATGTTAATCCACCTTCTTTTGCTTGCATTTGCAAGGGGCTACCTTGAACGTTACAGCAGTGATTGTGACATTGCTGCAGATGGATGCTGGATGCGGGAATGACACAGGTTTGGAGGCTAGCAGCCTGCCACCTTGGCCAAATCCTGGTTGCCCCAGGTGCTCCAGGAATACACATTGGCCATGATGCAGGAATATAAAGTGAGGTGGCATCAGGGGGACACTGCTTCCTTCACATGAAAATGTGAAATTGCTGTGTCACTGCTCAGGGAATGGCTGCAGCCTGGCACAGCAGGCATGGCAATGGGACAGGAGCACAGATCCTACCTGGAGTGCTGCTGTTCTGTGGTGATGAGGCCATGGCCACAGAACCACTTCCCTCCTTCCTTGCTCCTGGCTTTTGCAACCCAAGGCACAGAGCTTGTGGCTGAGCTCGCACTCCGCCCTGGAGAAACCGTCCTGTCCAGGAGGTTCTTCTGGCTGGTTTGGTATATTTCAGTCTACTATGATATGGGTTTGCTGCTGGCACCCACCCAGGAACCCTTCTCAGACTGACAGCTAATGTGAAAAACTTGCTGACATGGCCTGGGATGGGTGCCAACATCACCCATTGATAGGTAAATCTGCCTTTGTTTCTAGGAAGATAAGGGATCCTCCTGTCCTCTTTAAGGACACAAATAACTGTGGGACGTGGTGCTGGATTGGATCAAGGCATCTGGGGGCATACAAGAAATTGCAATACTAAAGCTGAAATAAACACAGATTGGAAAAGGAAAAGAATTACTGAGATATGTCACGACTCTATAGAAGAACCTGGAACCCATTTGAGCTGGGCGTAGACAACCAGTTGGACAAAGATCTTGTCAATGAAGAAGGCAGCCCATATTCAGCAGGACAGAGCTCATGCTGGATATTCACCCAGAGGAGTATCCTAGAGCGAGGCTGGGGCACAAACAGCAGCGTTGGGATAGAAATGGAGCAACAGTGTCACCTCTGTTCTCGCTTCTGGGGTGACTGCAGCAGAAATGCTGTGTCCAGCCCTCAGCCTGCAGCTCAGAAACATGCTGCTAATTTGGAGGAGGCTCTAAGAAGAGGAAGGAAAACAAGTAGGAGACCATGAAACTTGCCTTTGTAATGAAAGCATTGGGAGTTCAATTTATTTGACTTATCACCCAGGAGGCCAGGGGCTGACTTGATCCAAATCTGTAAGTACCTGCTGGAAACAGGGATGTGATAACAGAGGGCTCTTCAGTAAATCAGCAGACAGATAACGAGACTCAGTTGTTGCAGCTTAAAACAAAACAAACTCAAAGCAGAAATGAAGGGTAGTTTTTACCATCTGGGTTAATTGAGGGCTGTGGTGGAGTCTCAGTCTTGTTCTGGAGGTTGTGCTTGAACCTCAGCACTCCTGCCACACAGAAGGGGAATTTAGCGGAATAGCAATCCCCACCTTAGAGTTCATCTGGGGAAGGCTGGCAGGAAGCACTGCCCTGGCCTGGGTTGCTCGGCCAGGGGTCTGAGATGAAGGCACTGCCTCTGTCGATAACCCACACGGTGCCCACCCTTGTGAATACTCCAGAGGGGGCTGCGGGCAGATCAGGGATCTCACACCATGCCCCTTCACTCCTTTACCTCAGCACAACAGTCTGCTCCCCCAGCTCCCCCCGGGCCTCAAACCTGGCTGATCCAAGTGCAAGGCAAGTCTGTCCTGCTTTGGCTTATGCTGCTGAGAGCACAAGGGAGAGAGGGAAGAATGGAAGGAAAAGGGCCACAGCTGAATGCCAGAGTCCCTTTCCACTGTGTTACTTCAGGAATGGAGAGACCATGCACAAGGTACTTTGTTAGCCTGGGAAAGCAGGGCCATAGGCAGAAGAAAAATGGGCAAGGCACATGGAATTATGAGAATAAAGTCAAAGCATGTATGTTTGGGCTGTCCATGTTGCCACCACTCTAGATGATCTGCAGAAGACAAACAGCATCTGAGGATAACTGAGTCTTGTGTCTTTCCTGCTTGGGACTAGCACATCCCCATTTCATGGCAGAAAACTCTCCTGCCTTCTAGATTCCATGCTCTGTTTTGTGTACCATGAAAGAGAATGACTCTTGGGGGTGCAGGTCTGTAAGATGATCATGTGCAGCTGCCTTGGACTAAAGGCACCCAAGAGTGCCTGTTTCTCTGTCTGTCTGTCCGTCAGTCTGTGTGGAGAGAAAAATGGAAAATGATCCTGTCAGCTCTGCACTTTTCTTCCGAGTGGGAGTTAGATTGAACGAAATCTTTGCTATCAGTCTGGGATCAGAGTCTGAGAGTGAAATAGACAGAGCCTGGACTTGGGCTGTTGGTGTGGCTTTGTCTACAGCTGCACTGAAGTACTACCTAACTGCTATTCCTGCTCTTGGATATATTAATGTTTTATAAGACCTTGCACAAAAGCTCAGAGAGGGTTTCCTTGCTAGCTGAATAGCCAAATTTCCACTGTTATTCCAAGGATTAATTCTAGAGTTCAGGCAGTTATGCAAAGTTCTGTCCTAGTTGTGGAAGTAGCTATGAAAGTAGCAGATACTGTCCCTGAGACACTGTACATCTTTTTGAATAAAAAGGGAAAGCACTGAGATTATCTGTGAGCTGCTCTGCTCCACTAGGCAGTAACACATTGTATATGTCAATAGCAAACTGCTTCTCCCTAGCAAAGGATTTTCTGCTCTTCATGAAATATGCACTATAACACTGAAGTACTCTAAAGGGAAAATCTTTTGTTTGCCAGGAAAAACACTTTAAGAGTCAGTTGGGTTCAACCTTTCTTCCCTTGGAGGAAGGTGAGAAGACTACTGCTGTGTGCATGATATGAATTGCTTTTATATCCAGATTTTTGTCCTGTTTTAGCACATTCCACAGAGATGATAACTAGAAGGGACTATTCATTACCCAAAGCTAAAATGTTCCTCTAACCAGAGGTTTAATGCTGGTTCTCCCTCTGTCATAAAAATTTCAGTCTAGAAGCTGCAGACCCAGGCAATGTCCCCTCTGCATGAGCATCTCCAGTGATCCCACAGCTGTGTATGCCAAAGCTGTGTTTTGGAGAAAAACATGTTTTCTGTTGTCCAGCTTTCCCCTGGCATTTGGACTGTGGGGAGACTGACTGCAGCTCCTGGGATTTTCTGTCTCTTTCTTTACTCCTAGTGTTTCCCATGGTGACAACCTACTTTCCCCACTGTCCTGCTCATGTCTGTACTGCCTCACAAGGCAGGGAGGAGACAGTGAGTGCTGGGACACAAGGAGCCTCGGGGGACAATTGCAGCTTCCTTTTATTGACTCCAGAGGCCTCTCTTGAGTTTGCAATCTAAATGGCTTTGGACTGGATAGAGACAAATCCTTCCCTGACAATCTCTCTGGAGACTGCCTGTGTGCTCAGGGCTTGAATCAGCAGAAAAAGTTTCAGTGACTCTTTATGCTTTGAATAAAGCATGGAAAGTCAGGCCGCTGGTGACAGCAAGGAAAACCAGAGAATTGGTACCCAAGCAGGACAGGGAGAAGAGAGGGATGGGATGGCTCTTCTGATGTCTTTGATACAAAATTCTGTAAAAAAAAGGCGAAAAGACTTGTTTTCTGTTGTGAAAAAGATGATTTTATAATGAGTGAGTAGGAGATTTCAGTTCTGACAAGATGGGCTGGCTCTGGGCTCATAAAACTGTTATGTTTCCAGCTCTTCCACATATACCACCTTTCCTGAAAATGATGTTTGGTGAAAATCTGCCTTCTTTGGATGTTTGCCTGTAATTCCAGATGTTCAATGGTCTGATTAGAGTTGTTATGTGGAAATTTAGAGTCCGAGCACTGCTGGTGTGTCCTGTGCAAGTGCCCTATTTGCTACACACTGAAATGGATGTGTTGAACCTTTTGTAGGCAACGCAGAGGAAGTCGCTCAGGGTGTCAGGGGTTCATAGCACAGCTTTGTCTGTGATGGGACTTGCTCTGTGCAGCGAGCTGGACACAGAATCATAGAACAGTTTGGATTGGAAGGGACCTTCACCATTACCTAGTTTCAAATCCCCCACCAGGGCAGGGACATCTTCCGCAAGACCAGGTTATTCAAAGCCCCACCCAGCCTGGCTGCGAACAGTTCCAGGGATGGGGCATCCACAGCTTCTCTGGGCAACCAGTTCCAGTGCCTCACCACCCTCACAGGGAACAATATCTGATATCTAATCTAAATTTCTCCTCTTTTAGTTTTAAACCATTCTCCCTTATCCTGTCACTACCTGTCCTTATAAAAGGTTTCTCTCCATGCATGGGTATGATTTCTGTCCCAGAAAACCCTCCATGAGAGAAACATGGCAGGCCTGTTGGGGGGGAGTATGCACGATACTGAATGACTAGTGTGTTTTCAGGATTAACAGGATATTGAAAACCTCTACTTTACATGGTAAGAGAGACTATCTTCCCCCTGAGACTAAGCTCTCCCTTTTGCTTGAGATGTCTATAAATGAAATGGAGGAAATTCTTTACTGGGACCAGAGACCACAGATCACCCAGGTCCAGTGTCCGATCTTTGACTATGACCAGTGACAAATGCTCTTCTGGACAAGGATAATATGGGAGATAATATTTGGTGACAATTTGGCAATTCGCCTAAAATCCTGTTCTTGACACCACTGACAGCTAAGTCATGTTGAGAAAAAGGCTTTTTCCTGTTTTGTGGTTAGGCTGCTGCAGAGTTCAATGATGGCTCTTGTTCTGTGATGTGAGAGTAGTGATTTCTGTCACTCCAGGGCTGCCCTCACCTCCCCCAGCTGTCCCTTCTTGTCAGAAGTCTGTGCCACCTGTTGTGATGCAGGGCATGTGTCCTTGCCCTGGCCCTGCTGTGCGCCTCTGGCCATTCTGCCTGATGTGGCCACTGCTGCAACACCAAGCAGCAGGTCACCTCGTGTGAGCACAGTCACTTCCCAGCTCTTTCCCAGATCTTAATCGCTTATCCTCAGAGCACATCACTTCAAGCATCTTCTTCCGGTCGTGGTTGTCTTTGCCGACCTTTGGGAAGTGAGCTGCAAAATGCCTCTTATGTGTGGTGAGCTGGAGAGAGGGTAAATTTTAATTACTCTCTGAAACCAATGGGTTGGACAACTGCAGCCCCTAAGCACTGTGCATTCTGTTCTGTAAATCAGGTGCTTTATTAGATCCGCTGTAGCAGAAAATGAAATGTAAAACTGAGTATAGACTTATTTTAGACACAGTAGTAGCAGAATTAAGAAGGGAAATATCTTTGACTTACTAGGGGAAGTCATTTAGGAAGAAATTGGAATGGTTAATTAGAGAAAATTATCTCTATCTAATACTTGAAGGCTAATTTAAATGCTCCAGTCTTTTTGTGTAAGTAAAAATCTATTTTAATAGCTTAGATTATTATCAAGGAATGCAAGTTTAGTGGTAACAAAAAATTTTCATAAATTTTCCATGAAGAAGTATTGTTAAAGTGGCACTCAAATATTATGACAGAGATGTAAAAATCATAGTGGGCCTATTTTTTTAAATTATTATTTTATTCTTGGGGGGTGGAAGGTTGGGGGCAGGAAGAGGACAGGGAAAGAGATTTATGAAACTTTTCAGATTTTCATGTACACCATAAGTGCTAGAAACTTTGAGATCAAAAGCTCTATCTATGTGATTCCTGAATTTCAAGCTATCAAAAGAAACATTTAACCTCTTGAAAAAATCCCAGGGTTTGCAATGGTGTCAGTAAAAATACTCTTTTAATGCAGGAGGTATCATATTGCAAGTTCCCAAACCATTGTTTTGTTGGGTTTCAAACAAAGAGAAATCTCAGGCTGATTAACTACCCTTCTTTAATTTAATATTTTACTCAGGCTTTCAGTTGTTAACGTAAGAGATTGGGAGTAATGTTTGACAACTTTCCCAAAGCAGAATTCTGATTTCACCTGCTGAAGACCTGAGGTTTTGCAGGCTGTGCTGTCTGTGAGGTGGCTGTCGATGGTCAGCTGTAGAGTAGCTGCAAGGACCAAAGCGGAACAACCCCCTTGACACATTCCCAGTATGCTCCAGTCTCCTTTGGTTCACCTCTAATGCAGTAGTTTTCTTCTAGCTTCTCTCCCTAGACGCCTGGTACCTGATTCCTTGACAAAGCTCTGGTTGCTCAACAGAAGCCTTGGTTGGATTTTACCTATTTTCCACTAAGAGGAGGACATTACTCCTTTTCGGTCTGTCCAGTTTCCTGTGCTGTCCAGGCTGTCCCACCTGATGCAAAGGAAGCAGTGCATTAGAGAAACAATGATAAAATGGGGACTGGAGACAGTCTGTGACTGCTACTGTCCCTGGGAAAGTGCTGCACCAGGATTTGCTGCTGCTGGCACTGCACCTCGTCTGGAACAACGAAAAGCGTTTGGACACCAAATTCAGTTCCTACTTTCATTTACCTTCCTTTTCACAAGAGCTAAAATAAAGCCAGCCAACAGCTTCTCTGTCAGAAAACGCTTTTCCTCCCAAAACCAGTAAAAACCTGTTGCACAGTTACGAGTTTAGCATGAGTCCAGACACCAGCCTGTGTGTGGTCATCAGGGATGAGGGACAGTTTGTGTGGGAGACTCCAGAAAATTGTCTTAGGAAATCAGCGATACAGACCACACAGGGGTAGCCTTTCATCTTCTCCTGAGAGGCGGTAACCTCTTAAGCTGCACACCTCTGGGAGGGATGAATGCCATTTAGTCATCGCCATGAGATAACACTCATCTCATGGCAATCTGCAATTACATAATGAGAAGTTGTAGGTTATTTTTTCCCTTTGGGAGATACATTTTCTATGTAGTTATGCATCTCCTTCACCAGGGGTGCTCTGCTTCATCTTGTGTAAATTCTGCTTTTCACTGCAATTTTTGCAAAGGAGTGGGACGGATTCTGCCATATTTGTCTAAAATAAATATGAAGTGAGTTATATTTTCAATAGAATAATTCCATTCTGCCAGTGTTACTATAATAAAGTTGCCTTTTTTATTTTGTTTTTTATTATTCCAATAATACTGTGTTTTGAAAAACAGTAGAAGAATGGACTACTTTCCACAAAAGTGGTCAGTAGCCCACATCTTACATAGACATGATGTGGCAGCTTTGAGACCAGAATGCTGACTCATAAAGTTATCTTTCTGCCTACAAATTTTGATGTTAGGTCCTCTAACGACCGTGAGATTCCATGGTGACTCCTTCATCCCAAAGCTGGTGAGAAGGGCATGTATTGTTCTGATTACTTCTTTCCCAACTGCTCACGAGCATCTAGCCCACAACTTCTTTGAACAGGATCAAAACCAGTATTCTTCTTAAACTACAGAAAGGACTTACAAGAAAGCAATCAGCACATTCAGTCAATGCTTTCAGACAGAGATTATCTTTCAGCTTCGGTGGAGGCAGGAAAAAAACAACCTACAAGCAGCTTACTTGGTAATAACCCAATGCCCAAGACTTTCGTGTCTCTCCATGGAGCAGTGGATTCTGGCCAAAGGATTTTAGCTGGGTACACCCCTGGAGTTTTCTAGTATTACAGACATTGTATTTACAAGTGCAATTAAAGACTTTTAGAGGAGATTATGGGACACATGAAAAATAAAGCCAGATTCTGATCTTATTTGGATTAACTTTAATATGGAGCAAACCCAAGAATTTAAGCAAAAGTAGTTCATGTACAGTTACTGCAAACTGAGTCTAGTTTGCTCCAAGCTGCGCATGCCTCAGTCCATCCCCTCAGCCTTCTCCCCAGTGCTCAGGCAGCTGCTAACCTGATTCTGTTGTGCGGTCACAGGAGGGCAGATGCCATGTGAGGGATCATACTTCTTGGCACTTTGTTTGCTCTCTGGCTTTGCAGAGCTTCGAATCCACCAGCCCAGATGCCTGCAGCAGACCTCGACTCCTGCCAGCTGTCACCATCAGAGGGCATGGCAGCAGTGTGGCTGTACTCAAAATGATGGTTTCATATACCTTTTATGTGCATCTGTGATGCCCTAAACATGCCAGTACAAATCCTGATGGGGAAAGGGAACTTGCAGGGGTAGGATGCAGCACCAAAACCAGAAGAAGACAGAAAAGGCTGAAGTGGCATGGCAGAGGTGGGTAGATTGGGCCTGAAATGTAGGGGAAGAGAACATCAGATTTGGGAAAGGCTGGGGCAGGAAAAAGGCAGACAACAGTTAAAGTGGCTTGAATCAGTGTGGAGAGCTTTCATTGAACAGGCCAAAGGGAGAAAGGGAAGTCTCTCCTTCTATTTTTAGCCAAGCAGCTGAATTACTCCACTTCCCTGCCCGCGGGGGTCAGGCAGTAATGGAAACCACCCTCTGAGCAGCCACTGAGCAGGAGCAGGGCTGTGCTTTGCCTGCTGGTAGGGCTCATCTCCAGGCGCTGTGTGATGGCACGTGCTGCAGCACAGACCTCCCCTTTGCTGGAGTTCAGGAAAATCAAAATGCTTAGGGACTTGGCCATGTTTGGGCACCTGCTGGCCCTCCCAGGGGACTGGGGCGTTGTGGGCGGCAAGTGGCCTTCCCCTCTTGATTTCTGGGACACCACAGCCACAGCTGAGCAGGAGTGTCCCATCCCACAGTGAGCTCCCCACCAGCATCGTGCAGCGCAGCCAGGCTCCATTTCAGCCCCAGGCGCAGTCCCTGTGCCTGTGAGCTTGCCTGCCATATCATTTCGGGTATATTTGGTAAATCCTCAACTATCTGGAGAGATTATCTTCCTGATTTATCATCAAGCACCTTGTTCTTCTCCAGAGGGCAATTCAGTGCAGCTAAATTAGGTTCCTGCCTTGCTTTGTGCTTTGAAAGAGCCTTTTTCTTGGTCTAATGACTACAGAGTACATGCTTTCAGCTCACATGCTTAAGTTAGGTGATGCTGTGTATATACTACTGATTATTCCTGGCCTTGTGAGGTGGCATCATCTCAGAAATATAGATCAAGGGTGTGCCTAGCTGAGCAAATAGGATGGGAGATGATGTGTAAGGCTGAGGGTGATAAAGGAAGAGAGAAGATCAGGGCAGTCCTGACATGAGTGTTAATAACACTTATAAAGGCCTGGGTTTCCTTCTCTACAGGGAATTCTTGGTGTTATATTCTCAGGTGCCATTTTCATCAATGGTGGTCTGTGGGGAAGAAAAGAAAACCAGTTCATTGCAGAGATATTTTTTTGTTAGTTTTTTTTTACCTTAACTGTTTTCTTTCACCACAACCCTGAAGCTGGTGTTTGAGGAAGAAATGGAGGAACTGACATCACCATTTTTCCTTTAAGGGTCTGTGAAGAGAAGAGGAGGTGAAATGCAGCAGGTAATCCACCGCTGCCAGGATCATATCTTTTAAGCAGAACATGGCCATCAGGTTTAATTTTTGGTTTTGCATTTTTGAGTTATTATCCACACAGGGTGGGCACAAGGGAGCCACAAATTGTGGGGGTTTCATGTCTCTCTCTATTGAGATAATCCTTTGCAGTTCTGCTTGTGGCCTGTGAGAAGCCAGGCTTTGCTGGGGCCCTGTGGTTTGTCAAGCATGAGTTACTGCACTGCTGCTGGTGGTGCCTAGGAAGGGGCAGATCTGAGTCATCCCCTACAGATTCAGAGTGATGTGAATATGGTGACCACAACCTAAAGGGGCAGAATCCAATAAGAAATGGCCCTATCAGCATCACAGTGTACCTGTGGCAACAAAATAAACCATCGTGTCCTGCTGCATCTGGCGTCCTTCTTAGCTTACACTTGTGGGTATGTGTGGCTTATTGTGAGAACAAATTCTCTGCCCAGAAGCTGCCTGGAGGGAAGAAGGATGTGCTGATGCTGAGTTACAGCAGAGTGGGACAATCCACTCCCTTGCCCAGCTGGCAATGCTGTGCCTGATGTCCCCCAGGACACGGGTGGCCCTCCTGGCTCATATTCAGCTTGCCATTGACAAGGACCCCCAGGTCCCTATCCAAGACTCTTGCTCCCCAGCCTGTCCATAGATCCAGATTTGCCCTGTCCCGGGTGAAGAATCTGTAACTTCCCTTGTTAAATGTCACACAGTTGGGGGCTGCCCAAGCCTGTAATTTGTCGATGTCTCTCTGCAGAGCCTCTCTGCCTTTGAGGGGGCCAACACTTCATCCCAGTACCTTCCTTGGCTTTTGAACAACTGTTGAGCTGGATTTGTGCGATTTATCCCAGTTGCTGCACTGGGTCTTTCAACTGGTAAATGCTCTGCCAGAGACTGAGGCAGGGCTGAGAGCAGCAGGCAGATGTCTCCTCTTGAGCTCAGAGCTGCTGCCTGCCTGCTGGCCCTGAGGAGCAAGGGTGTCACCCCACACACCCTGTTGAGCTTGGCTGCAAGGTGATCTTGCTGTAGTAGCTGCTTTCTATTGCTAAGAGACGCCACCAGCTCGGGACCAGCTCACCACCACCCTCAGGATCAGGATCTCTAGTCTGGTACTCCCTTCCTTCTGCACCAGACAAATCAGCCTGCACCTCTGGAGTGCCAGCAGGAGCTCAGCAGGTGATAACTTAGACTGGAGCTGGGCACACGACCTACTGCTGCATCCCTCTTCTGCCCCAAGGTCTGGGCTCTGTGCGCCGGCGCAGTCCCAAGGTGGGGGCTGATGTCACTCTTCTGCTGGGCAAGTTGCTGCAGAAGGAGAGCCACAGGAACGCCTCTTACAGGTGAAGGAAAAGCATATGAAAGGCAGAGGAAAACAAATGTTCAAGTATCAGGAACTCTGCATCTCTGTCCTGATTTAGGAAAATGCATTGAGTAAGAGGTCACACCACCTTGGTCCCCACCTATCCTCTAATCCTGGGGACTCCAAGGAGGTTCTCTTTTCCTGGAAGAGAGCCAGGAAATTAATTTTCACTAGGGATGCCAGTAGCAGTACATGCTGAGAATAGACAGTATTCCTCTCACTGAAAGGCCAGAGATGTGCTTATCTGCCTTCACAAAAGGGCTATAGGTGGCTCCAGCAACAATGGATGAATATCGAGGAGGTTTTGGAGCTGGCTGGTACAATTATTTTAATATTACTTAGATTCTTGTATACCTAAGAGGTGTTAGGCCACTGAGAGCCTTGGGCAGACTTCTTTCTATTATTGCCGAAGCTGACATGATGAATCACAGTTGGTACCCAGTCTCAGCTAGATCTGATACGGTGTCTGTGTGTATCTGCTGTTCTGGTCATGCCGTTTTTTCCATTGTACAGATTCTGCAGATAGGATCTGTGTATTGATTTGAACATGAGATATTTGGGGTATAGAAAAACAATGAGATTTTCAGGAAGCTGAAAAGTACATGAAGAAGACTTCAGTGATGCTGCATGTTTGAATGTTGGCTCATTTGGAAATCTAACAGATGAAACTATCTTCTTCAAATTTTGCTGGCAGAGGAATCACAGCTGTACTTGGAGCATTTTTGTCTTTCTGGCTTTACTTCATAATTCCAGCCAATCTGACATTTCTTCTTCTGCTTCAGACCTGCTGTTCTCCAGGCTGCATCCTCACAGGCAACACATGGGTCACAGTTGTTCACAAGAAGGCATTTATTTCTTTGGCTCCAGCTCAAACATTAATTTGCTACATGCATTTTGAGGTGCCCATCAGCAGAGACCTCAGGCAAGCAAAGAGAGTGACTAAGAGGCAAGGATGTGCTGCGGATGCACCCTGGAAATGCTGCTATGTTATGTAATGAGGACCTGGGCTTGACGCAAGCGTTAGGTCACAGCCTTGAGCACATCCCTGCCTCTCCCAGCAGGTTTGGACTAAGCTGCTGACATGCACAGCAGCTTCACTGTTGCTTCAGTGTCTGCACAACAGGCAAGGCTGAATGCATGTGGTTTTATTGCTCTCTTGCCTGTGCCAAACCAATCCAAGGCAACACCTTGGTTTTGGGGACAAACAAGGGGTAAAGCAAACAAACAACAAAAAAAAAAAGCAGAGAACACAAAAGGAACTGCTGATAGCAGTTACTGTTCAGTTCAGACTGATGACAGCATTTTATTATCCCTTGCATGGTATCCAGGGGAACCTCAGGAGCTCCCTAGCAACAATATAGAAGGAAAAGGAAGTGTCTTAATTCCTGGAGCGAATGTGTTTGCGCAGGGCTATTGTCCTGTGGGCACTATTTGTCCTGGTTGTAATGGTATGGAGAGCTGCTACCTCCTTCCACAGTACTGCCAGGCAGCAAAAACAGCAAAGGCAGTAATTTCTGGACCTGAGACAGAGGAAGAGGAGCAGACATAGTCTAAGGAACCACGTGGTTGATCCACAAGGGAGGAAATACTTCTCTGGTCATTAACTGAGACGCATGGCAAGTCACTGTATTTTATAGGATAAAGCTGTCATGACCTCTGTGTTCTACCTGGTCTCCTAAAAGTCCACCTTTTCAAGTTACTTCCCTCCATTTCTCTCTCCATTTAATTATCCCTTCATCCAACTCTAATGTTTCCTTGTTTCTGTAGATGACATACGTGCTCTTGCCATTGTTGCTCATACTGCTCTGCTGTAAGTGGATCATGACAAAACAGGAAACCATACTATCTTTGTTCCCTCAGGATTGGCTTTATAAAGAATCCTAAATTTCCTTGATGGCAAAGCTTTCAAAGCCATAATGCAGTCCTCGAAAACAAAAAGGTACTAAGGTCCTCTAGGAACCGACCACTGACACTGGAGACAAATGGCTCCATGTGTAAATGTCACCTTACAAGATTAACTTTAGATTTTTAATTTTGAAATTGGGCTTAGACATGTCTCCCTTTTATTATATAGGGCATCAGTGCATCTTTAATTTCCTCTGCATTTGGGGTTTGTTCACCTGGTGCTATTCCCCTGAAAGACATCAAGACATCAAGAATTTTGCAAGAGTTCAATTGTCAGGCAGTACCTGAGAATTGTTGTGTCCCTCCAGTTCCTCCAGCACTCTGCTTTGTTTCACTTGCCTAGGCTGACACGTAAACCTCTGTAACCAAAAGTGAGCTGTTAACAAAAACCTCCCTCACTCTCTCATTATAAAATCTTGAAAAAACTACTGTGTTGCTCTGTTATCTCCAAATGTAAACTTTGTTTTTGGTAGGCACAGGTGCATCTTTTTCCAGAGATGGGATCACTGGAAAAAAGTTCATAGGTGGTCCCAGGAGTCCATGGGATTGGTAGTTCCTTTCTGTTGCTCACTAGGGTGTAATTTCCAGGCACCATGTTAAGGTAAGATTTACAGACACCTAGAACAGAGGGCACCTTTCTGATTGGGAGTATATGAAGCATTTTGTCTAAAACATTGTTTTCTTTCTCTAGATTGTTGGGATGTTTGGAAAGGGGCGGAGCACTCCCTCTCCCCACACCATAGATTGCTCTCCCCTGTCTTGACATGAAAAGTTTTCCTTGCTAAAGTAAGCGTGGACATAGCTGTGTAATTTTGCTGTTCTCTAGAGTACTCTGACTAAAGGGAAACAACATTTGGCTCACCACTGATGCACATTGCACTGCAGACACCTGATCATGGTGTATCTCTCCTCTATTCAACTCTGCTATGGATACCTGTATATTATGACACTTTCAACATCAGCAGGGTATAATTTTGCCAGCTTCATAGGCATCCAGCATCTCCTCTGCTGGGTCATTTGGAGATGAATCTGCACCCCCCCACCCAGTTTGGTGCTATTGCAGCATTTCTAGCCATGATGAGCTGAGCAGAACTTCGGCTGATGATTCATTACTGGAAGAGTGTTGAGCATACAAATGAGAGGGTACAATCAGCAGTGAGGCTTGCTTTGTGTATTTCTGCTCTGCCTTGCTTCAGCAGTAGGAATATTTCTCAGACCAGCCTGCAATCCTGCAGCTCTGATGGCGGCATCTCTAGTGATGTAGCACTGTAGAAACTCCTCTGACAGGCACAGGCAGTGAAAGGAGCCTTGTACTTACTGAATGTGAAATGCTGCTGGCATGCACCTATGCTAAGCTCCTCCTTTCCTGGTGGCCTCTATCAGTGTGTTTTATTAGTCAGGCAAAGGAGGAGTTCAAACAAAGACTGAAAGAAAAATAATGGACATATGCATCTCACTGCCCTCCTCATATAAATGAGTGTGCAGTGATGAACCATTATTATTTGTGTGTTTCTAGCTACTTGTAGATGGCCACAATCCAGATTAGATGCTCTCTGTGCCAGTACATCTGATTGTCAATAAGAAGCAGCTGGACTCAGCTGAAGCAAAAGCTTTTTCCTGCATATGACAGAAGAGTGTTGCTAAAGTTGGCTGACTCCCCGACTGTGTAGGATCTATTCCAACAATAATGTTGTGGTGGTTTTTTTGCTAAACACCTTCCAGCTTTTTTTGGAAGAAATGTACTCAGAATTTCCCATAATGCGTTTTGCAAAGCTGACAGTCAGCACTTTGTGTGATCTTCTCTCCTTCTGGCGATATCAGATAGTTTTTTGTGTAATTCTATTGACTGTAGTGATTTTATTTCCCTTTGTCCACATCGAAGAGGTTAGAATCAAGACCTGACATTTATCCATTGGCGGCTGAAAGGCAGGTGAAGGTGGAAGGGTACAAACATCAGTGAAAAACACAAAAGGATTAAGATACCAGCCCTGTTACAGAAAAATTTCCTGTTAGTGCTTAGGTGGCCAGCAGAAATTCGTAGTTCACTGAAACCAGCAAGTGGTGGTGTGGTAGACCACCAGCTCACCCATTTTCAGTCCAGTTGTTCATGGAAGCATTTCAGTACTTGAATACTGAATCCAGCACTGGGGTCCCCAGGGCAGGAAGGACATTGACCTACCTATTGGAGCAAGTCCAGAGGAGGCCATCAAGATGATCAGAGGGAGCACCTCTCCTATGAGGAAAGGTTGAGAGAATTGGGTTTTCTCAGCCTGGAGAAGAGGTGCTTCAGGGTGACCTAATTGTGGACTTTCAGAATAGAAGGGAGCCTACATGAAACAAGGGGAGAGATATTTCCAAGAGCATGTAGTGACAGGGCAAGGAGGAATGAATTCAAACTGAAGGAGAGCAGGTTTAGATTAGACATAAGAACAAAGGTCTTTACTGTGAGGGTGGTGAGGCACTGGAACAGAGAAGCTGTGGCTGCCCCATCCCTTGAAGTGTCCAAGGCCAGGTTGGATGAAGCTCTGAGCAACCTGGTCTAGTGAAAGGTGTCTCTGTCCATGGCGGGGGTGTTGGGACTAGTCGGTCTTTAAGGTTCCTTCCAATCCAGGCCATTCCATGATTCTGCGATTCTCTGACTTACAATCTCTTTAGGGAAGCTGATGAACTGGGCTGTCATGCTGTCTCCCAGGTGCCGAAATGGTCTGTTGTCACTTCGCATCAGTTATTTGTGTTGAGGTTGTAGTGGTATTTCTAAGTTGAAGTGGGTAAATGTTTGTTCTGATGATGCACTCTGATGCCCATCTCCTCTGAGCAATACAGTTATTCATAGAAGCGAGGAAATTTAGCACGCAATAGCTCAGGAAACTCGCTCTTTCCTATTTGGAGCCCTAATTAGAGCAATTAATCACTGCTGCTTCTGCCATCTAAGCTTTCAGGCTAGAATATATTGTCCTCTCTTGTCAGAGCAGAAATGTAAAAATGGTTTCCCTTTACCTGACACTTTGCCAGTATAGCTTTTATCAGTGTCTGCCTCCTACCAGCTCCTATCTTCCCTGAGAGCTGGAGCTGAAAATGTAAAGAACAAAATGACATGACTGTTCCAAAAGAAAGAAGAGGTGTGAAATTTTAAGAGATCAGCTTCTACTCTGTTTACGTAGGTTTTAGCTGGATTTCTCTGTTTGAACTACCTTTTCTGGGAATTTCTTTTGTGTTTCCATATTACTGTAACAAGGTGACCATTTCTGGGGGGGCATACCCTGACATTTCCACTACAGACAGAGGTGCTCCTTCCACTTGATGCAACTAAAATGTGCCCTTATAAAATCCCTATCTATTGAAGTTCTCGAGGTGTGTGCCCAGGAGAGGGCAGGATGAGGATTAAGTTGCCTCTGTGCATTTTAACTCCATACCCGTCCCTCGGCTGGTCAGTTGGTATTTAATTTAACTGGTTAAATGTGATTGTCATTCCACTTCCCCCTGCCTCAGGAGATGAGCTGTAGGGGCTGGGGATCACAGGAGAGCACCATGGCTCTGTCTGTCGCAAACCACACAACTCTGTGAGCTAGGGACATCAGTTCTTTAGTCTCCCTTCTGCGTGTTCTCATGACAGTGACTCCTCTTCTGGGGAAGAAAGGCATTTCATTTGGCACCTGACCTGGTGTGCTGCGCGCCAGGGTGCACTGAGGCTCTCTGCTGTTGAGGATGTCAGGGACCTGGCGTGCAAAGTGAGAAGCTGCAGATCTGAACAGACCCCTGCTTGCCTTTTCTGCTGAGAAGAAGTCTGGTGGTATCTTCCTGTCCACGGACGTGAAGGTTCCCCTGGGGCTCCTCATGGAGTGTGACCAGAGAAGAGTCACAGTCAGGTGGTGTGGCTCCGCAGCGCTGGAAGTGCCCACATTTCTGCCAAGATTTAGTGGCTGAGTGGGGGTGCTCTCATGCTCTGCTGCGGTGCCAAACAGAATGGATGAACTTGGCTCCATGGTGGCAGAAGGGAAGATGAAGATGGCCATCTGTCCACAGCCAGCATACGCATTTTTGACACATGCACACACACAGAGAAAACTCTCAACATGAAGCTATGAACAGAGAAGGTACTGGACTGCAAGTCTAGTCTAGTTGTGTATAGAAGTTTTTTAATACCATCTGGAGACTTGCAGCATTTCCAGCTGCATGTATAAGGCAAGTTGAAATTCATGTCCTTGTTAGCCTTTGCTAACATTATGAATGGTCTGACAGTAGTATTGTGAAATATCAATTTTCTTTTGGCGTACTTTCTGCTGCTTCCTTATCAGTCAGGTTCAAAACCTCTTACAATGAAGCAATTCTCTGAATCTGAGATGTTAACACTAATGTTTGTCTTTTTGTTGCCCTTGATGAAAAATTAATGAGCTGTGAATGAATCAACAGTTCTCCCCTGTTTATGTTTTTTTTTCTTTTCATGCTTGGATGTCAAGATGCATTTACTGAAACAGGGGAATGGTTGCTTTTTGACTTTTGAGATAAATTGGTCCAGGAACACTTCCAACAGGTATCCTTATTCTTGGAGCTCTGGATCTTGCAGACCTTAAACAGATAAGAACTACCACAGCCCTTCACTGAAGGACAGCCCAGAGCAGCTCACAGCTCTTGTAATGTGCCAAACATCATTTGTTGCTCATTTCTATTTATTGCCCCACCAGCTGATTGAGCAATTCAGTACACCATTAGCAGGCTCTCCCCCTAAGCAAAGAGGCAACAGGCAGTGTGCACTTCTCATTCCTGAGTTGTTCCTTTGGAGAAGTTCCTAGAGGGAGCAGAGGATAAATATTGAACCCAATACAGAACTTAACACCTCTGCTGTGAAGGTCTGCAATTTGATCACTTCTGTTTTGTTGGAGGGGGAGGAAGGGGGTAGCAATAAAGACAGTCCTCCTCCCTCCATTCCACTTGACTTGAACAACTTGCTTTAGCAAAAATGATCCAGAAGCGGTTTCCCAAATACAGCCAAAGTCCTGCTGCACACCAGGACCACTGCATAAGATGTCTGGAGCTTGGGCATTGTGACAGCAACCTGCCTTCCTCATTGCTGTAACACAGAACAGCGTTTCACCTGGGCTGCAGCACATGCCACCGTACCTGCTCTCGACCCACGTGCAGTACGGCGCCACAGCACACCGACTCTCAGGGGGTCAGAAGCTCCCTGCACGTATCCAGGTCCTGCTTTAGTGCTCTCACAAGAGACAGCTGCTTGTTCCCACTGACAAGACAAGGTCTATTACTTAGGGGAACATGAAGCTCAATGCACTAAACAATGGTCCAGGTAAACCTGGATGATGCTGCTGCCTTTCAGTATTTTTCTGGTAGCTCTCCAAGGACTTCACTGAAAAGGAAATCTCTATGCTAGCCAAATGCATTTCTGTGCAGCTATCTGCTCCCAGTTTGTTGAGAGAAGCACCCTTATGTTCCATTCAGGATAACAAAACAGATTTCTTAGCAACAGTTTCACAAAGAGTTGTATCAGAATTTCTTTCTTTTTGATCTAGAGTAAAAGATGAATCAGAAAGCAGTATATAATATTTTTTCAATCTTCCAGTCTTATTTTGGTGGTATTAATTTTTTCAATTCTAGTAATTTTGAGTGCCCAGGTCAGGAGGCTCTGCTATTGGAATTAGCATAACCTTTGATTACACATAAAAAAAAATTTGGACAGATTAAATAGCTTGCAACACTTACATTTCCATTTCCTCTTTTCCTAGGAGTCTAATTTAGATCATCTGCATACACCGGTAGCTTCTGTGTCATTCAGGAAACGGTAAGTATTCCAAAATGCAAGGAAATAGAAACTTCTCAGTAGGTCTTTCCATTGAAAGCATGAGCTTGTTTTGGTAGGACTTTTCCATGTTTCTAAGAGTAATTGGACCTAGACATAGCAAGATCAGCCTCTACTCAGATCCACCACTGACAGTCCCTTGTGAGGGTGTATATTCTAATCATGAACGGATGTAAGCTGCATAAACCTTGAAACTCTACATACCTCATCCAAAATCCATGACTGTCTGGTTGCCTGTTTCGTTTTTTGTAGAACAGCTTTGTGCTGTTGCCTCCTTCATTTGTGAGGAAATGCCCGAATTTGAACATTGGCAAGTAAGGCCTCAACTGCACCATGTGTCAAATTCCTTATATGACCTCTACAGGAATTGGTGGCACTCAGTATTTGTAGGACAGCTCTACTTAATCTCCCTAAATTTAATAATTTATTGCCTGGAGATTTCACTGAGTATTTTTGTGAGATGAGCTTTCATTTAAAATGTAGAATCTGGGAGAAAAAGCAAATTCTGAAAGAACCTTCTCTAAACCTAAGTATTTCGTTTCCAAAAATATAAACCCTGGAAAATAATCCTTTTAGGTATTATAGGTATTCTTCCATTCCCAAATCTTAATATAAAACCAATGAATACTTTGGAACGTTTAGTCCTCTGAACTCATTAAGAGGATCATGATAAGCTTTCTCTCCTCCCACACTTCACTTTATCCTCTGCTAACAATGGCCACATAGGGGACAAACCGGTAAGGATGCTTGAGGTATTTAGCAGGTATTTAAATTCTACCTGCTGTAGTGAAACTAATGATTCATTTGCAAAGACCATGAAATGAACTTCACCATCAGACAGACCCCTGCCAGGAGAAGTAAACCATAACTGAAATCCTGGCAACTTCTGCTATGTTGTATTGCTATGGGAGTACATCTATACTTGACTTTTCTGTGATCTGGTGATTAGTTTTTCACTAGAAGTGTTTCTGTCCACAAAGCTCACAGAGGTCTTCCATACATCCAAAATTCCACGACCGAAGTAGTAGCAAACTGGAATGTCATCTCCACTCCTGCCTCAAGGTAAATTCACTGAAGTTTAAGCCATTTGGGTCTGAAGAAGGAATGAAAGAGGACAGCAGGACTTCCTTCTGTAAAGTGTATACACCTAAGAGAGTCTTATGGCTTCTTAGGTGACTTGATCATCAATTACAGATTATCTAGGGTGACATCAGGGAGACACAGCCATAAACTTCAACTGAACTTCACCATGTGCCTGAGCATTGGGTAGAAAGCACATAGCACACCTGGCCAGTGGAAAGCAAGGCAGTTACTTGAATCATAATTTTAGAAGACCCATTTGCAGATTTCACTCTTCAAAAGCTATGAAAGGAAAGAATTTCAGAACTAGTACTGTAAGAATGAGAACACACAACACACCCAACTTAAAAATTCAGATTTCTTCTAGTTATTTTGTGTGGGCAGTGCCTTTTTGGGGCAGGAGACACAGTATGCTGAATGGTTGCAATAGGTAATTGAAGTCTTTCCCCCCAGCACTCCATTAGCCTGTGGATTTCCTGAAGTCCATCTGTTATCTGCTAAACTGTTATTAGATGAGCTGTTACTGATTCTGGAACATACACTGAGCCCTAGTCACATGCCATTAACTCCTGAGAGATAATTAAGAAATTTAAAAACTGGACAGTGATCATGACGAATTCGAATCTTATCCTTATGCATTTTAATTGAAAATATGAGCCTGTATTAAGGAGAGGTAATTCTAGCACACTTATAGAGAGCCATCATAAGAAATGAACAGATTTTTACCAGCAGAATTTATCTAAAATGCTCAAACATCTTGTAACTGAGAAATACCTGACTTACAGAAACAGACTCAACTTCATAATAAAACCTGGAACTGGTTCCACTTACACCAGTTGTAAATCTCTGAAAACCAAATTTTTGTAATGAAAATAGTAATTAAATACTAGCTTCAGTTGCACTATTAGACATCCACCTAAGACAATAAAGAATATGAAATGAAGAGCATTAGCCTTTTCTTATAGGATATGCTGTGCTTTAAAACTTATTTTATTGATCCTAAAGTTACAAGATCAATTACTGACATTTTCTTGAGGATCAATCTTGGATTAAATGGCAAAATGAAGAAAAGGTTTTCATATCTACTATATCCGAAAGCAGAAACAGATTGCTGTTCTCGTGTGAACATTCAGAAACCTTTTCTGATTATTAAACAGTATGTCTGAAATATATCTAAGTTATACCAGCCGCCATAGCGCTTTTTGGTGAACCAAAGAAGTCCTACAGTGAAATCAAACTTTGAGTAAAATCTATACTACTTTAATATAATTTCCCTCTAACATAATTTTTTTCCTGTTTTTAGATTCATGTATATTCTGTCTGTCAATTACAATGCAAAGTATAAGTAACAGATTTAAGCAAGGATGTTGGAGTGTGAAAATAATTCATGTGAATTGCTAATAGGCTGGTGGGAATACATTTTTTCCACATGAAGGCAAATCCTGGCTCATCAAAGACAGCAGACTTGATTTTCCACTGTTTCATCCCTTGACTAGCCACTATTACCTGCAGAAGGGACAGAAAAATCAAAGAGCAGTCTGCTACTAAATCAGTACTCCACTGTGACCAAAACAGCAGTATTGCACCTATTCTTCCCTCCCTTTGAACAGATGTGAGTAAAGTGGGAAGCAAATTAAAACAACAAGGCATAGGACAAAATCTTGTCATTACTTCAGGTAGGCAAAATGGAGGTTTGATAACTCATACATGTTTCTCCTCCATTCTCCCTGATTTTGCTACTTAAGGCAGAAGCCTTGGAGTTAACATCCTTCAGTGACATGAACTGACCAGGTTTGCATTCACCTTGACAATCCTGTGACGAAGAATGGGAAATAAAGGGACAGTATGAGTCCTCTCAGGTAATTAACCTAAGCTCCAATGCTTCCCACACCAGCTTATTTTCAATTTCGGCACAGTATAGTTTATACACTCTAACATTATTGCTCAGAAGATAGAATGATGATTCAGGTTTACTAAAAACAGCTTCACAATACTGCAATCATGCCTGTGAAGCTTCATCTCATATCCTGTATTTTTAAGTTTCTTCTCACTGAGAAATAAATTTCTGTGGTGTTTTGTGTTCTATCAGAAAAGTTAGTCACCAGATACCTGAAACACTGATATACCATCTTTAAGAAAACATGGCTTGTTTGGTCAATTTGCCTGCCAATTTTTTTTCCTGCTTTAAAAAAAAATGTATATAATACCATAGGTGACCTCCCTTAATTCTGCTGTCCATACAAATCACAAATAACTGAGAAATAATATGCCACTGCTGCATCCTGTCATGCCAGAAGATCAAAATTACTTTGAAGATTATTTAGAGTAGGTGTTACATATCATTTGTGCCCAGATCCACTGAAGTCAATGAAATGACGCCTACTGGCTTCTGTGGGAGTCTGACTTGGATATTATTCTGGCAATCTGTCCACCACTAAATTAAACTGTTCCAGGGGATAAAAGCCCAAATGAAGAAAAGTAGAAATTTGGGAACTAAAACTGAGACACAAATAAATATTCTAATTCAATGGCATCCTGAAAAGACTTAAATAAAACACAAACACACTTACACAACCGTGTACACACATACATACAAAAAAAAGTTATGACTTTAACAATCTTAAAAATCCATATCTAAAATTGTTCACATTTAAACAATTCAGTATAATAGGTAGCTTTCTTGACTTTCCGTTTATTTCCCTGAGCACTGATCTTTGGAACATCTGGAGTTTCAGAATTGTCTAGTTCATAATTCCTAAAATAATTATCTTAAGTAAAATGCTGTCTTTTTATGACAAAAAATCAATTCCTTAAGTAAAACTAGGATACGACTTCCATGAACTACAATGAATATAGCCAATTTTTTAAAAAACCAACAACTATTATTACACATCTGCATCTGTATTTAGGCACCTAGCTGGTTGGTCTTCTGTTTTTCAAAATCACCCTGCAGTCTAGCAGTTCCCATTTAATTCAGTATCAGGTACTATGCTGTCTCATAAACGCATTCAATTGGAGATCTGCATAAGGATTTAGCCTCCCTGCTTCAGTTACTCATTTTGCAAAATCTCGGTTGTATGAGCAATACAGTATGTTATGGAGTTGGTCTTGTGCCTAAATCAGTATTGTAGACAAAGATAACAGCACTTCCCACTTTCCCATAAGGGGTTAAGAAGGTGAATCTGCAGAGAGGCAGCATAAAACCATCTTCAGTACTAAAATGGGATTTAGCTAGGGCATATGTTTTAGACTGGCACTCCACACCAGGAAATCTGCTGGCCAAAAGGAGCTCTATTTTAAATTTCTGCTATTTAGAACTTCTTGACAAACTGGCAACTGCTGCTTTTCACTCTCTTCTCTAGATTAGAGCTTTAATTGTGAACTTTGCAGACATCAGCTTGCAACTTAAAGACTTCTCAGGCATTATGCATTTTAGATTATACAAAGTGTGCAAGTCAAAACATTTTAGAAAACAACAGTGCAGAGATATTTGAATATTTTAGGATAAAATCTCTCTCTCCAGTTCTAAGGCTGAAAATTACGTCAGCCTCTCTGCAGCTAAAAAGTTCAAAATAATTTTCCATGAACCACAGAAATAGACTGTACCTTTACATACTCTTAACTCTCTCTCCACTCTCTCTCCCCTCCTCTTCCAACTTCCTCCCCCCCTCTCCCCGCCCCTTGGGTAGTTGATACACTGGCATTATGCAGCAGGCTCCGAACACAGGATTAACAAAAAAGGTTATTTTGTGATACTTCATTTCAATATGCCTTAACTGGAGGAGGGGGTACTGAACCAAATGCAATCAGCAGAGTTGCTTTTTGGTTCTTTGTGCAACATGATATCAAGCCTTCATCTGTTCTCAAATGATGTAATAAAACATGCCATATCTGCTTCTCTTTAATTAGCACGTTTTTACACTATCTGGCACTGGCATTCCACAGCAGAATCCAAAAGGAGGATTTAGCACTTCTTGTCTTTGCAGAAACTCTTTTCAATACCTCGAAGTTCATGAAGCGTTAACAGCATATGATCCCATTACTTTTCCCCTCCCCCTTTTTCAGAAATTAGACTGGCCTTTCTTTAAACAAACAAACAAACAAACAAACAAACAAAATAACCTTAATTTAAAATAGGAGTATAAATACTGTTTTGAAAACACATTTGGAAGATGTCTTCCAGGATGGTTTATCTTTTTTTTTTTTTCTTTTTTTATCCTTTAAAACTGTGACTACTGCACCAGTTAAGGCTGTTTACAATATATATTTTTCAAATAAAACTTTTAATATTCAAGCTTACCAGATTGATGAATTGTAACAGGTAAAATGGAACTCTTTACAAGGTAAACCATATAGTTGTACAAAATAGAATTATACCCTTCACTTGTGCAAAACAAAAAGAAATCCTGCCTTGCATTAAAAACACAGAACCTGTTTACAAAAAGGAATGTGTACTACATTTTGACTTCCTTTTTAACTGCCATATCCTAGCAACATCTCAGTTATTTTCGTAAAGGAACTAATCATCAATTTTAAACTGCAGTGAATTTACCAAACATTTTCACTATAGACTTCTGAAAGCTTTTACAGTAAGAAGTTATCAACAAAAGCAGGCACGTTAGTGTACAAAAACGTTGTTGATTTTTTTCCTGTTTCTTTTTCAAAGTGCAGGTTTTTCTCAATGTGCATCTTACAAGACCAACGAATGTTTTAACTCACTAAATCTTAAAACAGAACTCAATTCTCCCAAGGAGTAGTGTAAACGTTAAAGATCCCCAATACACCTCTAGTAAACGTGACACAAATGTCTCTGCGTTGTTTAGAAATTTAGCTCTTTTGAGAGGTAAAGAAGCTTCATGACACCTTTTCCTTACACTGGCTGGTTATCATAAATGGGTAACTCTGGACTGCTAAAGCTGGAGACTGATGAATCACTTGAAGGGAACTAAACTTGGCTACAGAGGAGAGGCGACGGGAGGAACCAACCCTTAGGCGTTTCTTGCGCAGCCTTCGGAAAATTCAGCCGCCGGCGGACGAAGGGTCGGTGTGGGGGAGGGAAGGGGGCGAAGGAAAAGGAAAGCAGGGAGGGAGGGAGGAGAAGCTTCCGCAGAGCCAGAGGCACGGCGGCACGCCGCTCGTGTCCCGTTGCGCCCGCGGCCGCGGGACCATTCCGTCGGTGGTGAGAGAACTGTCCCCGAGCCCCGCGGCTGCGAAGTGCCGGCGGGCCCGCTCCCGGTGCCAGCGCAGGTCCCGTTCCCGGCTGTCACGGCGATCCGGGGGCCGGGCGGGGAGCCGGGCGTCCCGGCGGCGGTCGGCGCTAGGTGCCGTGAGCGCAGGGCTCCCCGGGGTAGATCTCCTCGTAGGCGGGGGGCTGCTCGCTGGGCAGAGGGTAGCAGTAGGGGTAGGAGGCGTTGAGCTCGGGGTCCATGGGCGAGTAGCCGGGCAGCTCGACGGAGGGATGTCCGCCGCAGTGTACCTCCACGCCGGCCTCGTCGAAGACGTGGAAGACGCCCACGTTGATGTAGGAGACGGCCTGGAAGGGGCAATCCCCGGGGCTGAGCTCGGGCTCGCCGCCGGAGAAGA